>JANHGO010007616.1:0-57764 GCA_024606505.1 Aquila spilogaster
GGTGATAATAAAACTTTGATAGCAGCCATCTGCCCATTCCAGACAGTTGAATCATTTCCAGTGCTCCCTGAGAGCCAGCACTGACATGGATTTTTATACACTATATCACAGACAGTATATGCAGGGTCTGCAGTCGAGACCTTTCTGTAATGACGTCAAAGAGGTTGTGCAGCCAGCATTTAAAATTGCTGCAGGCTTGTCCTAATGACATTAGGATATAACAAATGAGGAAAGGAAGATATGTATATCAATGCTACAATAACAAGCAAGGACAGCACACTTAGCTCTGCAGGCAGCACTTAGGTTATCCTCCATGGAGCTGTTCTCTGAAGTTTGCGTCAGTGGAGGGGGTGGGGTGTGAATTCCGTGACGAAGGGGCATAACTCAGCTGGGGGACTTTTTAGTGTGAAGCCTGGAAAATAATAAAGA
This sequence comes from Aquila spilogaster, assembly GCA_024606505.1. Taxonomy (NCBI): domain Eukaryota; kingdom Metazoa; phylum Chordata; class Aves; order Accipitriformes; family Accipitridae; genus Aquila; species Aquila spilogaster. Next base: position 430 of record JANHGO010007616.1, read on the forward strand.
AAAAGTTAAGACAGAACTTGAACAAGAAGCTCTAAAGGGTAGAGGCTTTAGCAAGATTGCCCAGTTTTCTGCTTACAGAGACAAGAGCCAAGTACACAGTTAAGAACAGTCTGTAAGATTAAATCGAGGATTTTTTCCAAAAGAAAAAAAAACACACCCTTGAAATAAAATAATCAAATTATTCAAATAGCACCCAGACTGCTGGCAGAGGTACGTAACGACTCGGTTTGCTTCAGCCCTGCTGTTAACCTACATGCATACATATGTGCGGCCACATCTGAGCTGGAGCTTTGCTGGTATGTACAGAGGGACACAGTTGTAAGCTTATTCTCTAGTACAACAGCCTACAAAGTGTCTCCCTCCCTTGATGCACCTGAATCTGTCAGCCCCCTGGGTACACTGTAAGGCTTGCAGCAGATATTTATATAAAGAGAGGCAGAAAAGCTCATTTCTTAACAGGAGACAGAGAAATAGCAGAGCACGAATCCACTTGCGAGTTTTATAGGAATTAGTTCATGCACTTGAAATTCAACCAGGTCAGGCTTTAGAAAGCTCTGGTGGAGGATTTTGTATTTTTTAAACCTAAACTACTAAGCAGTTGATAGTTTTCTGACAATAAGCATTTATGTATGCTGTGACAGGTGAAAAAAAGCCAAGCATACTGGATCATTCACAGTACCTGTGAAATAAGGTGTAGATGGGTACTTAGTGCAAGCTGGTGCTCCATTCATCTTATGAAATACAGTTCTTGGAATGGTGCCCTTCATGATTAGGTTCTGTAAAGACTCATATCCATGTCAATGAGACTACTACTACTTATATAAAATATGTTAATAAATCTTTGTTATTTTCTTTACCTCTAAAATATCCTGATTTAGCTGTTCAAGCTAATAGCACAATGTGAACGTTCAGAACATTATGCCCTTGCTTAATTTTTCCTTTATATTTTCACTCTGCTTAACACAATGCCTGCAGTACTCCAGGTGTCCCTCAGAACAGCTGTATAGTTTATCATAATTACATTTAGCAAAAATTCAAAAGCTGAAGTTTTATTCCTTGTACCTTTACTTTAATCATGTCTTACGGAAACCATTACAAAGACCTTCAATTAAAAACATCATTTAAGAGTTAAGTTTAGTAATGTTTTCAAGCTTTGCTTGTAACTGTATCTAACTGCATTGCAAAAGCATGTCATTAGAAGTATTTTTACTTGAAAGGAGCCTTCTGGGGACACTTAAAGGTTCCAGGTCTCTACATGTGATGAGTGAAGAACAGAAGCAATGCCACATAAGTGCCAAGTGTCTCCAGGTACCATATCAGCATATGCTATTGCACTTTTCTTCTGTTTACCTGGTTTTAGTAGTACGACATACTAAGACAAGCAAGTCAGGAAGGCCTTGAGACCTCAGGGCTCATAATTTTTAGCAAGGCAGTAAACTTAGATTGATTTCTGAAATAAGAAATACTGGCAATTTTTATGGTATCCAACAATATTGGTGCAAATTAATTTGAAAAAAACGGGCAAAGATATAGGAGACAAACACAAACTAAAAGTAGCAGATTCCAGACTGAAGGTTTGAATGGGCTTTAGTTCTTGTAAAAGATTATGCCAATGTAAGAAATACTCCCATAGCTTATTGAGGAAAACTAAGTTATGATAATAACGAACCAGGTTGGCTCCTTGCAATAATAAGAAAAACAGTGTTCATATAATCTGTACTAAACTATTTGCCTGCTACAACAAATGCAAAGTAACCTGTTTAAGTGAGAGGCATAAAGAAAAGGAGACATACATTGCTGGTGAAAATGCATAGGTAATAATACGTAATTATTGTGACTATGTTACAAACTGCTGTTTTCTAGCTGAGAATTTGCTCTATCAAATAGCATTATTGTGCTCTCTGTATCTGTTGAAGTTTCCACAGCAATAAATAGGAGGCATTACTTTCAGAGCAAACTGTATTTGTTGATGTAGTATACTTCCATAAAATTTCAATATTGGTTAAAGTAATCAATTTTAGAGTGCTTCTACTTATCTGCTTCTTTCAGACACATAATTTGACAAGGCCTTCAGAGATCAGTTATTGTCTGCATGTTTGAAAAACTATGTTTGACAACTGCCCAACATGTACCCAAAAGAATTTTCTAAAATATCCTCCTTTTCAAGTGAGGGAAGAGCTCAGAAAGATTTAAGTCCTCATCTAGTCCTGGTTGCTGGTGAAAAAATACAAGTGCAATAGTGGAGTCAGTAGAAAAGAAAGGCTAGGTTGACCTGGGATCTTGTAGTTTAAGATCTGGACATGCAGTAGGGCCATGAAGAAACAGTGACAGCTGCAAGGGTGCATCTAGGGATATTGTCTGCTCTTAGGAAGGTCACCTTGAACACAAATACTGCTTAGATATTTTTTTTTTTCCCTTTTTTTTATTACAGTCACTGCTTGGGCAGTCACCACTAAATGTCTAACGAACATGGGAACCTGGCTACTTGGAGTGCATCTTCACATTGCAAAATACATGCTATTAGCAATTGCAGCAAATGGAAAACAACTCTAACATCCTTCAATTAGTAAAGGAAAAGGCACAAAGCAAGGGACATGGGAAAGAAGTAATAGAAATGCCACCAATGAAACATAGTCTGACACAGACCTGGACTCCTAAAATCATAAGGCTGCCTGCACAGCATGTCCCAAACAGAAGGAATAGTGAGATACCGCCTAAGATGATCTATGGTACAGCACACTGAGCATCCCATCTGCATCAGTCCAGGGCATGTAATAATGCTAACAATGGCATACATTTGGCATTGAGTTTAGGGCGGGGAGTAAGGCTTTGGCCTTATTATCTGGTCATTTTGTTGTCTGGCATAATGGTAGAATTCTGAAGCAACTAGAGAAAGATTCATACAGTGTACATCCCAAACAGGAAAAATCAGGGAACACATGGGAAACAGCTGAGGATCAACAGTGTGTATGCTCAGTGCCACCTCCACATCAAGTCTGGGGACAGAAACGTATTTGGCCATAACACAAAACAGATAGTCTCCGGTTACAGTGTTTGTTCTGAACCTCTTCCAACCACTCACTGAACTCCATAAAGTGGCAGAAATATTTAACAAATGCTTCCATGATGATACTTCTACCACTTATCTTAGAAAAAGGCTCACTTGATATTGGTCTCCAAGGACAGAGATAACCCAGCAACTGCAGTACAAAGGACTCAGCCAACTACTTGACTGCTGAACTCAACATTTTATTGTCAGTTTTCCCAGATGTTCACACAGTGTGTCTGAAACTTCTTCTATCCCAACTGCCACACATTCTTCTTGAAAGGAAGAGAGAAAGGAACTTAGGAGATTACCAGCTCAGTACATAAAAGACATTCAAGTAGAAATATAAATACAGACATTGAATGGTGCTTTTTCCAAACTAAGAAACATCAAAAACCTGTATCACAGACCTCAGCTGTTTATTGTAACCTACTATATTGATGTTCTATTCCAACTTCTAGTTCACTCTCGTGAAATACCCTATTCATATATCAAATATATACCAATACCCAAATTCATTGCACAAAAGCCAATGACTGTCTTGAAGGATGTAACAGACTGGAAATACAGGGCAAATATTCATTTCAGAATTTCCAGAGAAAAAATAATTTATAAAAAAAGATCAGGTCTTTGGGATAACTATGCAAAACTAAATCTTGTAAGACTTACATATTAGAGGTCAGTTTTCCAGGTTGGAAAGAGTGAGTTGGATGTTTCACTGCTTCTATCTTTGAACTTTCACACCACACATTGTTCTTATAGAAATAAAATCTCATAAATCCAAAGCCTACTAAACAAGAGTGAAGAAGTGGCTGCAGACTTTCAGAAGTGATCTATTCAACTGTTAACTCAGGGATACTTTGAGAAACATCTAGAATTTTTTTTTTTTAGTAAATTTGAATCAAGATATAATTTTCATTGCAAAAGCTCTCTCTAATCAGAATTTTCATAAATATTCATTAGATCGGTGTTCTTCTATCTTTTTCTGCTCATTTAAGATTTTGATTTGTCTGTTGGGATCCATTACCTGCTAGGATTAATTCCATAAAAGAAGAAATGAATTCTAAAAACATGGATAATGTATAGAGGTGGGTGCCTTATTCAGCACAAGACAAGCAGATATTTTTATGTTACAATTTTTAGTATGTCCAGAAAAATATATATTTTTTAAAAGTTCCTGATGAAAATTATAGCCTATTCCAGTTCCAGAAACTCATTTTTTTTGTATTCCACTAGCAAGGAAAATAATAAATAAGAAAATTTCAACTTCTATTAGATAGAGTAATTACAGTTCTAAGACAATCACTTATTTAGAAACTTACATAGCACTCTTTGCATGTGACAGCATTTTTTCAGCATAAAACAACCTCTCTTTTTGTTCGTATATTCTCAACTTAAAAAAAAAAAACAAAAACAAAAGAAAACAAAATAATAACATTTTCTTTCAGTTTGGTATCAACACCACATAAATGGCACAGCTTAGTTTGTATGCTGAACTTGAATGCCAGCATCCAAAATAGAAGGAATGATTCCAGTTTTATTACTACTTTTTTTTTTTCATTTCTCTCTTCCTTCTCACTTTTCTGACCATCAATAACTTACTGCTGCATTATCCTACTATTCCCACTGAAAGTCATTGATTTAAAGGATGTTAAATGAGGTTAAAAAACCATCTCAGCTCAAAACACTTTCTGACATACAAAATGCAGGACAGAATTCAGTCCATGCAAACAAAACCAAGCTTCTGAAAGCTTAATTGCACTAGGGTAGCCTTTGTGGGCTGAAGAAGGAAAAGACTACAAAGGTCACATAAGATAAACTTTTGCAAAACTTGCTTCAACCTGTAAAATTTTACCATATTGATTCATTACTTGGACACACAACCTGTTTGTTAAATCAGGAGGCTCTTCTGCTCATCGCCATTTTGTGGACCATTTCCAAAAGCATTCATAAAACAAGTCTTTGTGTGCCTAAATGTGCAGAACTTATATCTTTTATAATTTACATTCACACTTCTAAAATACTTCATCAAACAAGTCCATACAGTAGCACCATTTAGGCTTTACGCATTCCTATGAAGCAAGTATAATTATCTAGCTTTACATATGAATAACCTCGAATGTAAGCCCATGTTCATTCTATCTAATGTTAAGAATCCTGATCTTAAACTCTCTCAAGGTCCAAGAATATATAAAAAGCTTCACTAGTGAAGAATTCATTCAAAAGTTAGTTCTGTGGCTGAGAAAGGACACTCCAGAGTGTCCCCAACAACACTGTGATTTTAGACATCTGGCTTAGATGATCTCTGAAAGAATAGGCACTTTCAGCTCCTCAGTAGCTAAACCTAGATGAAATGAATTGCACGCACAAAACTGTTGAAGCACAGAGAGAAAATACCACAACATTTAATTTTAGGCACCTAAGCTAAGGTTAGCCATTGGAGCCTTCAGCACTAATTCTGAGAACTAAGTTCTTAGCAGGCTCCACTGACTATGTAGATATAACTAAATTCAGGCAATATCCTACACTACTATAACAATATGGTCTCCCTTTAATTCAGAGAACTCTCTCTATCATGAGAGCCCAGAACATGGCGTATGTCAACACTTCCCAGGGGAGACTTCTTGCCAAGACACAGTGCTTTGCCATACCAGCTCTCAGACAGTTAGCTGAACACCTGACTTGTAGGACGCACAGGCATTATTCAGTAGCAGTATTAAAAAGAAATTTGCATGTGATTTTTTTTAAAAGGTTTCCATTTGCAATTGAACAAAGTTATAGAAGAGGTACATCATCATCATCATCACAACTGTATAATGAGGGAGAAGTAAAGGGCTGGGAAAATATGGCAGTGTTTCACAGGAACAACTGTATGTCTTTAACCTTGTGCTTAAAAATGAACCCAGATAGAGAGAAAACATTGGCTGGGTTCTGCAGAGAAGACACAGAGGCTGTGTTTGCCTTTCCAGTTGCACACCATGGAGCTGCAGTGGGAAAGACACGCAATATGACAGGATGTGCAACCAGAACAAAGGCACAAAGACAATCTTTCCAAGATATTTAGGTCCAACAGGAGCTGTAAATGATGGGAATCACAATTCAAGAAAGAGGTTGTTCAAGTGAAAAGGACCTGGACAGAGCAGCAAATTTAAATATACATGAAGAAGCTATAACATGGGAGAGTAGGCTGAAGAAAATAGGGCTGTTTTACCTAACGTGTAAAAAAAAAAATAAAAATCTTCAGTTATAGAAAAAGTTGTGAAAAGGAAAATAACTTTTTCTCTTCATGGTTAAGGCTGATGAATTTGAACAAGACTGACAAAAAAGTGGGAAAAATTATGAAGTAGCATGCTCATAGAATTCCAATCTATGGAGGTTTCATAGAGTAATTCTGACAAATTGACAAGAGATAAGTATAGGCAAGATGACCGCTTAGAGTCCATTAGACCTTTTAGATCTCTGAGCTCTTGAGACTTAATATCTAACAGCAGTATCCAAACTATGAGTAGGTGTGTGGGGTAAGGGTGACACTAGATTTTTCTCTCTAATGCTACACACAAAACAGGACAGTGCCACAAAATTATTTTCTTTCGCAGTCTCCTTTAAGCATTGGTTTGTAGCTGTCAGTGTTGAGCTAGCTGAATGAAACTGAATCTCTTCGGGCTCGGTGGTTAGGGCTATTCTCCAGTACTGGAATATATTAAATACCAGTAAAAGAATTCATCTTATCTTATCAAAGTCAATCTGCAACTCCTCTTCATTTCTGGGAGTGCTTAAAAAAATAAATAAATTGAACATATTGCTCCATATTGTGATAATGTCCAGGCACATACCAAATACTTCTTTCCCTAAGAATAAAGGTTTTGAGAAGAGAGGAACAGAGTGGATATACAGCATGTTCCAGCCAGTCTGACGGATCACTGGATAAGGACTTCAGGGCATGCCAGAAAGCACTTCTGGGTTTCAGTGAGGATATATGGCCAACCTAGAGTAATACATCAGATGGATGGCAGGCTTGGTGTTGGAGTGGTATTTCTGAACTTCTACACCTCTTATCACCTTTGATGAAACAGTGGCAAAAGTGTACACATACTTTGAATCTTTTTTATGCAAAACTCATCTGCAGCACACATGGACCTCCCTATATTTAGAAATTATTTTTATGTTTTATTTCGTTTATAATTTCTCATGCCTTACAAACTATTAGTAAAACATTATTTGTAGCATACATGATCTACTGTAGACAGAAAAAATGGTTACATAAATATCCTTAATTGCAGGAAACCTTGCATCACATGTTTTGAAAGGAAAAAATGGTAAAAAGCTAAATCTATTTTCATTTTCTCCTATAAAGCCAAAAAGATTTCAGGGGGCTTCTTTCTTGGTGAACTTTCTGGCTTTGTTTTTCCTTTCTTGCTTACATGTATTCCAAATTCTATAGTCTTTAAATAAGCGAACAAGCAGCTTATAGCTAGAAGGGAAAAGATTACTAACTTGGCTCATGTTTGCAAAGTCAGTAGGGATTTTCTAGTATTTTCTGAGGACTCATAGGCACATTATGGCAAGGATACATAAAACAGACTTCCAGTATGGCGTTACTAAGATCATGTATTAATTTTCAAAATATTTCAGAGATGCAGTTTAGACAAAAGAAAAAAGTGATTAAGAGATTCGTTATCTGTATGCTATTTCCACATAGGACCAGAATTACTGTTTTTTTCCCATCACAATAAATTACCAGAATGAACTATCCTTCTTAAAAAGAACATAATTTAATCAGAAATCATTTTAAGTGGCTGCATTCTGGTTTTGATTAAGGTGAACTGATGCAATAAAGATAAATTGCTGATTCCTGGGTTTGAATTGTCAAGAATGAAACTAAGAGGACTTTCCTTGTACAGAGCTAATATTAATTATTGGCAGCTAATGGCAGAATTAAAGGTCAATTTTCTTTTTATATAAAACTTTATTGAATGAACTGAACCATATGCACCATGCCATAATGGGAAACATCAATAAACTCTTACAGAAATTATTTCATTTATATGCTGAAGGTTGTTGTAAGAGTTCATGTTCTTCAGCCTAGATACAGCTGCACGGCATTCAATAGCTTTCCCTAGTTTTGTTACATTAATGTCAAGAATAAGAGACCATTTTGCTTTAACATTTTATAGAATGTTTATACTTTAAACATTCCATGTCAAAACTAATTCACCAAGCTAAGTTCAGAGGAGGAAGAAGTTTAGTTCATGCTAGGAACAGAAGTTAACACTTAGTAAGAAGTCAGTATAGGGTCACTGATAATAGAGAAGTTTCAGAAACAACAAATCCTCTTCGTATTAGCCTAGACCACAGAGGTAATCCAATTCTCCCTTTCTCCCTCCCCTAAACTCTGATAAGAGAACCTATGGGCTTGAGTAGGTCAAGCAAACAAAGCGAAGAAGGTTAACGGAGAAACACCTGTAAAGGGTTTCCAGTAGCTGTGAGCAGAAACATTCTGCCCCTGATAGGGAACAGCCACATCCATTGCAGCTGTGATCCCACCACATCTATTCCTTATTGGAATCTCAGCAAAGAAACAACATCTCTATGTTTGCAATTAGATCCTAGAAGGCCAGTGTAACCTATTTTTATTTTTCAGCTGGTAGCTCAACAGTAAGAAATAATAGTTTTGCCATCTTAGTCTTATGTTACATGCTTTTCACACTTCCTTGTCACCTGGATTCTGACTACCCTGCCTTCTGACTGCCCTGCCTCATCTTTCTTCTTCCAGATTTGTTTATGTATACATTTCTCTTTCTGCTGACATCTTCTGTTAGATCTACTGAATGCATTAATAAGTATAACTGAACTAACAGAGTGTTTTCATACCGTAACTCTGTTTCTTCTAAATTTTCTCTTTCCCTGTTGTGCTTGAGAAAAACAACACAAACTGAAGCAGTCAGCAGCAAGAGAAAATGACCTTTGAAATATCACTAACATGAGATTATGAAAACCCAAAACAACCATGAATGATACCCTCCTGTAACTCCCAGGTTGCTGCTGTAGCAGTAGAGAGAGAAAAAAAAGTTCACAACCTTTTTCTGCATTAAAAGAAAACACTGCTGTGTGCACCAACAGAACATCACAAATGACCACTAGCTTTGTTATCTCCTTTTGTCCATATATGAAATCACTTACCTCTACAGATGACTTAATTATCCATCAATGTTTCCTCTTTTCTGCTGTGATCTTCCTACATATTACTTGACACTTTGGAAGTCAAGGATTAAAGGAACTTAATTTGGTCCAGCATCACAGGTTTTTCTGCTCTGCAAATACAAATGACAAAATGACAGAGATGAATTCATAGCTTGTTTTTATCTGTTAAGCAATATTCAGACAGAATAGGGTAAAGAAGATTCCTGGTTGCTTGACTAGTCTTAAGTTGGATGTAAGACAGTTGCTTCAGGTTGCACCAAGGAAGGTTTAGATTGGGTATCAACAAGAAATTCTTTACAGAAGGAGTGGCTAGGCATTGGAACAGGCTGCCCAGGAAGGTGGTGGACTTGCCATCCCTGGAGGTATTTAAGAGATGTGTGAACATGGCACTTAGTGAAACGCAGGACTTGATGCGTTATGTGGATGTTTGGATAGTCTTAAAGGTCTTTTCCAAATTAGATGATTCTATGATTCACCTCTGAGTGATCCATTTGTTCTGACTGTTTCCCTGGAAAAGGTATGCAGTAACAGCAGTAACAGTTCAAATCAAGTTGGTTTTGGGAAAGTCCCTGAACTTACTATAACTGCAGGCAGTTCTGATGTCAAATAAAATGAATCAGTAACTGTGATATGCAAAAAGCCAGCAGAGACTGTTTAAATGAATGTTCATGATGAGAATAAAAATCAGTTCAAGCTATTTTATATAGGACATGAAACTCTCTGGAACTTCTTTCAGAAGAAGAGGCCAGGAATTTGAATCCTAAGCTTATCCTATGGAAACTCTGTGGTTATTGGTTACTGACACATTCAACTGTGACCATAGTAATAGTGATTTCAGATCATCATATGCAACTTCCTCTCAATGTTTTTAGGTGCAATCTGAATTTGCTCCAAATAATATAGCTAAAACCCAAATAAGATGTTGATTTCCTGTAGAAACAAGACTGTTCCAACATATCTACAAGTAGAAGCTTTTCTTCATGAGCAGAGAGATCACATTGCTGAGTTAAAAATTATTTCAACTTCAAGTACTCTGTTGGCCAATCTCTTCCTCCCCACCCAGGCAAGGACTCATGCCAAGATCCAGATAGATCCTTGGCAGACATTTTCATGACATGGTTGGCTTGAAAAGGCACGGGAGTAATGCCAGCACTGAAAATTCAGCTGCAGGTGGAAAAGCACAATCTGGCATACGCAATGGCAGTCATCTCTACACACTGGCATTTATAACATATTTTTCTGGCTCAAAAAAAAAAAATGTGTGATCATAAGCACTTTGTGCAGTATTCAATTACTGCACACAAGCAACTTTATCATTGCATACACAGCAGTATGATTGAATTGTTGGCTTACCTTTGAAATAAATCCTTAAGAGACACAAGCCCTCAATCAGTTTGTATTTTATTCAGTTGATGTCATCATTCCCAAATAGAAAGGAAAAGGGGCTTCAAATCCATCTCTCAATGAATGGCTAAGAATGGTACCACAGCTTCAAAAAGATGCATAGCTAGTAGTCAGCAACATTCTCTAGTCATTGTAATGGATGAGTGCAGGACCTGGACTGCAGTTGCCTGATATATTTGAAGGTCTTTGTATGTTGGCAAATCCCTCTCTAAGGATCTCCCTTGCCAACAGGCAGTAAGGCATTTTAATGATTAGTGACTTCTATGAAACAAAGCTGTCGTAGTAATTAGAGCAATTCTGGAAACATATGAGTTCTTTGTTTGGATTTTGGTTCAGAGACACCATCAATGGCCCTTTGTAAAATTGTGTAAGTGTGAAGGGACCTCCAGAGTTGATCCAGTCTCAGAAAACCTACCAAGTATACTCAAGGCAATGGCTTCCTGCTTCTAGAGCCATTCACACACTTTGCATAACCTGGAAACCCAGTGTTGAGTGCAAGCAGGCAGCAGCAAATGAGTGTCTCTTAGCAGCAATGTGACAGAAATCACAGGGAGAGAGAGTCCTCCTGTAACACCTTGACTGCTGTGGCCATGTAAGGAGTGGGAAGTTCCAGATGGGCTCTACAAAGTGGGGTACAGCATCTCCTGGGGGCACAAGGCTGTCTCCCCAGGAGGCCCATCCAGAGCACAGGCCAAGGGTGCTCTCTTGTGCATAGTGATGTCTTCCCAAGCCTTTGGCTCCTTAATCAAGGCTGCAAGTTAGCTGGGCTTCTAGTTCATGCATATTTTTCTTTTCCACTCCAGAGAAATAATTAATTGCTCTGGGAAAAAAAGAAAATAAGTATTGCCAGAAGAGCAAAATGCTACTTTAGGTCAAATGTCAATGACCTTGGGCTTGTGGCACCTCACCAACAAAGACCAGAAACCCAACTGATGTAGAAATTGGTGACAAGGCCACACAGGCTAGAAACCAAAGCCACTTGATAAATGAAGGTCTAAAACCAAAATTCAAGCCTGCTTCATGAAAGTTTGGAAAAGTGGGAGATTACAGTGAGCAAATAACTTGCCAGATTGCCTCCCATCCTCTCTAACAGTAAGATACTTAGGACAGAAGACACCTCTGGGGAACTGTCCTTGATTAGTCCTGAAATGCTACCATAATATTACTACTAGTAGTTCTATTGTAATTATTATTATTATTAGAGTTTTCAGAGGAATACGAGGGATCATTTTCATTCCATTTTGGATAGAGATAAAAACAGATCTTATCTGAAATGCTGGCAATTGAATATAATGTTTACCATGCTTAACTTAAAAAAACTGAAGAACTTAAATAAGTCTATGATAACTAAAGCTAATTTATTACTGAGGAAAAATTGAATTAAAAATGATCAATTTTCAATCCTTACTAGAATCTCAGTTCTTAAAAAGTCATCCAAAATTAAAATAACTTCTATTTCACTATGAAACAAAGAATTTGCTGCCACAATAGGATAAGTTCTCTCTACCTTTAAATGAAAACACCAAGACCTAGAAATGACTCGGCAAGGAAGCATTTTCTCCAATATCAAGAGCAATCCAAGTGAAGACCCTTGGTATCATTTAGAACCATAATTAAAAGAAATTGGCCTTGACAGATATCAAGGTTATTTTCATTCATGTTCATCTTCATCTGGCACAAAATAGCAACAGCAGATTAAAGTACATCTCACAAGAACTAATTCCTGATTGCTAAACAGTTGCTAGTTTTACAGCAGCTAACATTTTATCTGTTTGCCATGCATTACCTTAACTCTTTAATTACAATTTCTTATGCTTTTCTGTGTTAGTAATATCTATTCTCTTCTCCCATGAAATGTGGGCCCTGTCTTCCTACGACAATGAAACAGGGACCAGGAAGTTGGTGGCAGTCTTGGGACAAAACAAAATACTACATTCTTTGCCCCAGGCTGGGGCAAAGAAAAAAACAAGTCGTTTTATCAGGGCAAAACCAGAACTCCAAATACAAATTCCCCCACATTATTCAGACTCCAGTCCCTGAATCATAAACCACATTCATGGTTTTGGCCCTGGATCCTATGCAAACATTGTAGAGGCACCTCTTCCAGTGAGATTCAGCTGCTGCCAAAATCTTTAAGGAACAGTTTGTCACTTTCCTGAGATGGAGATCAAAGCTCAAACTTTCACAGAGAAGCAGCTGATCCATATTGCTACAGGTGAGGACTGTCCCAAGAAAACTAACAAAAGGGACAGCATTACCATTTTGATGTGAATTCTCATCAAGAAGTTTGTCAAATCCTTTGACTCTCATTAATGAGAACCTGAGTCCTGGCCCTGACTTGTGCACCAAACTCAAATTCTGACCTATGTCTGATCTAGATCTCAACACTGCCTATTGAACTTATCTTTATGCAAACCATTCATAATTTCTGTGAGAGCACGAGCTGCTTTATTTCTTTCTCTTGTACATAAGGAAACAAATAAAGAAAAGGATAAGAAGAGCAAGAAATGTGCTCAGGCTATAAATAGAATTCCTTAATTGCCTAACCTGCTTCAATTAATTCATTATACAATTACGGTTGTCAGTTCTTCACTATGAAGAATCCTTTTTAACTGCTTCTCCAGAACCATGATTTAAACAACACAAAATTAAGAATTTCTAAGTGCAGTAAAACACAGCCAATTATAATCAACACTGACAAATTCTAATTTGACAGTAGGCATAATTAACTACATAAAAATTACCCCTATGATAATGTTCAGTAGGAAGCAATAACATCTTCAGTAACTTGTGCTCGGTATTATATGCAGTCACAAAATTCCTGTGGGCTAAATGTTTAAGTACCTAGCACAAATGATGAAGGTCTAGCACTCAAGATTTTGGGGGGTTATCCCAGGTTTTTGTGGTATTAGGTTTCTGCAAGGGAAAGACTCTTCTCCTAACATGTTCCACCCCTTGAGAGTATGAGAGGATTCAGAAGATGTGTCTGTGTCCTAGGCACACACTGAAGAGAGCCAATGGCACAAAACAGATATTTGTTTCTGGTCACCTCTCTAAATGTTTGGTATGGAAGAGAGATTAATTCAGGTTATGCTCTTGAAGTTTTGACAGGTTTTCCTGGTTTAACACCAGGAAGTGATTTTTCTTTTTCATTTTGAAAGTTTATCTCAGTTCTGGCTTTATTTCTGACAGAATGGCTCAATCTTTTGTTACTCTCCCCTAGGATACAGTCAATCAAACTTACCTTATTATGGCACCTTAATGAATGACAGCATCTCAGCCTCGCTTGGTAAATAATGCAATTGATTTTCAGGGACAAATAGTCTCTTCTGTATTGTTATAATCTTCGCTGCCCTTGTTATCTTGTCCTTACCCTCAACAATGGGTCAGAGGGCTTATTTAGACTGGGAAATGAAACAAAGGAACTGTGAAGTTAACTCACTCTGCAAGTAATTGATATTTTTGTAGCTTGTGGGATATTTTAAAGAAAAACTGAACAAGATGAAAAATTACATTAGACAATGCAATGAAGATTGAAGAATGGCAGTCCTCAAATCTGATGTGCAACATTTAGCTATCGTCATTGCTTCAAAGAGTTGACAATGTGACAATCAGACTCACTTGGGAAGTCTGGTGACAGTGTAAAAAGAGAAAAGCTTCTCAATTTCATAAAATACATTGCAATTATTATCGTGCTCCACTTTAAAGTCACTGATAATAATATTGCTTTACACTTGCATTCTGTGGCTTGGAAAACATTAACAAATATCTTCAGAATGAAATCTTGGCCCTGTTAAGGTTAACTAAAGTTCAGCCACTCAGCTTAAAAAAACCAGAGTTCATATTTATAATATTCTCATTTTCTATTATTGAGCATTCTCTTTCAAACTTTTCCATTTAGAATGTAGTCTTCGGATAACAAAGCAAACATGCAGTGGATACAGAAATCTGACAAGGAATGAGCCTCTATTTCTGAAAGTGTTCCAGACCACTGGATTTTTCATTAATTACTATTTCTCAGAAAGTTAGTGATTAGCCTCCCAGCTGTTTCTAACACTTCAGTCTGAAACAGCCCAATAAAAACAAAGGCAACCTTTTACATTTTTAAATCTAATAACTCCTAGCTTTTTGTGTAGGCCAAGCTGACCAGAAATAAACTGGACAGAAACTCAGTAAGGAAAGCAAAGACAAGGCACAGAGGAACCACTTCAGAAACCACAGATGAGAAGAAAGATAAAAATTGAAATTGCTGTTAAACAGTGCCCATCACTTCACAACAGAGGCCTGTTTTTCACTTGCATTCCTAATACTTCTAGGGTTTGAAATACTATCAAACAGTTCTGTGCATATAAGTGCTTATGGTATCCTCAGTATTGCTATTGCAGATAAATAACATATGATCCAAATGGTATATTGGATTCAGGATAATTCACTGGTGAGTAGACATGCATTTCTGTGAGAAATAATGCAGTAAAGCAAAACATTAACAGAACCTGTAAAATAACGTGATATTACATCACTCTCATAAAATGAAATCTCTACATTAATTTTACTCACAATATTATTATTTTACATCGGGGATAAGGAAAAAATGCATTAGAAGACTGCTTATTTTATGGTCCAAATAAAAGGCCCATTTCCCTGGCTTTTTCTTCGCTAATAAATACATAGCAACATGCATATTTAAAATAACAAATTAACAGGACACTTCACTGCACACACTTACATCCCTGGAGAGAAGATGAAAGAACAAACAATATGTGACAGATGTTAATCACATAGCTTAATGCACTATTGGAAGTGGGTCAGAGATAGCAATGAAGAGCACCCCATTGAAACAGTATTAGAATAAATTATAAAGGCCTATAATCAAATGGAAATATGAATAATGAATTTGTTTTGAAACACAACAATACCTGGTATATGTTTTGAACATGGCTGTTCTGTGGAAGGTAGCCTCATGTAGCTAGCCAGCTGAAATCAGAATCAATATTCAGCTTTGGAGAGAGCAATTAAGCAGACATAGTTAATATATGGAGATGCGATTAAAATCAATCAGATGAAGTGAACAAGAGCTAAATTGATGTTCTTAACTGCATTTTTCTTAAAAATGCCTTCTGATCATTTTCATAAAAATATAGAACAAAATCAGGCAGTATCTTTTCATGTTGTAAGGAAGACATTAACAAAGATACATCTATTTTTTTAATTACTATTTAAATCTAGTTTGATTATCACTTCTGTTCAGTATGTGCACCAACTGCTACTTCATGAAATGAATATGAAGAACTCACCCTATTTTATTTTATTTTATTTTTTTAATAAGAAAGAGGGGTGGTATTGTTACTAAATCATTGAATTAGGTTTCCAAAGACAAGAATTCATCCTTAGTCACTACAAAAGGCTTGACGAGTAGCACTGAAATCCCTTGCTAAGATATTAACAGTGAATGGTAGGGAAGATGAAAAGGATGGTGCTTTTACACCATGTAATTTCAGTCTAGGTAGAATTCTGGACAGCACATTTTATGGTTATCCACTTCATCACTACCAGTATGTCTGCTATATCTGTTTAGATAACTATGACTGTTCCTTTAATTCACTAAAAATTTAATTTGTTAGCAATCTTTGCTAAAGCAAAGTTCAAGTTCCCCATAAAAGAGCAGATAAAAATTTCTTCCCCTTTATCCCTTTTGTCTCTTTTAAATATAAATGAACTGAACAAGAACTACTTTAAGTATTAAACTAATAACATGAACATGATTTTGAATGGGGCCTCTGTTTACTCAAGTAGAGATTAGAAACAACAACAAGGCCTTTTGGAAGAGCTCTTCCTTCTGTAATCTGTCCTAAAAGGAGGGGATTTTTCAATTTAGAATATTTTATCCTACATTTCTGTAGAAATAGGAAAAAAAAGCATAATATTGACAAATCATTGGCCTTTTAATTTTAGTTTGCCTGCAGTTTCTCATGGAGTCTACAACTCTAACACCAGAAGACAGAGATAAATGAATTCATGCACAACTTGACCAAAGATCACAAGAGATCCAAACATCTTTAAAAAAATAGCAAAAAAAGCTACAAACCCTTCTAATTGCAAGATGATTTAAAAAAAAAAAAAAATCAGTATCAGTTTAACACTTGAGGATCCCTAAGCTGCATATGGTAACTTAGAGCTTGTGCCACTAGATCTAAGCAGAGGGGTGTAATCACATCCCTTGATTTGCTGGGTTAGATCTCACAAATGCTACTCAGTTAGTTTTTGTTGCAGCAATGATTTCTTGCGGACACAAAGACACAGAATAGTGGATGCTGGGGTCTCTGGGCATCATCTGGTTCAGTTTAAAACAGGGCCACCTTGAGTATTTTGTAGTAGAGTAGTAGTTTGTTCAGGATGTTTTGGAGTCAGGTTTTGAATATCTCCAGAGATGGAGATTCTGCAGCCTCTCTAGGCAACTTGTTCCAGTGCTTGATCAGCTTCACTATGAAAGAGTTTCACATTTGCATCAAGAGAACACCCAGATGCTTTTCAGCAAAGGTCTTCTCCAGCTAGGTTCTAGCCTGTGCTGCTGCATGTGTTCTTACTATCCCACAGTATTTTTATTTGTTGAGCTTCAGGTGTTTCCTGTTGGCCCATAATTCCAACTCATGTAGATCCTTCTGAACAGCAGCATTCTTCCTTTCCAATTTGTATTAAGCCTCTCTTTCATGTGGCGTTACTCAAGAAGTTGCTGAGACAATGACACACCATACAGGTAATTGATGGAGAAGTTGAACAGAATCACCCTAGTATCAAGTGCTAAGGAAAGCCATTCCTAACTGTCCACACAACAGACTTTGAGCCATTGATAATTTCCTGCAGATCCTGGTAGCCTTGGCATTTTCTCTTCCGAGATAATTTTTCACAGGTTCATTGACAAAGAGATGAAAACTGAAGTAGGTTGCTGCAAAAGATTAAGTAATCATGTTATTTTACCATTTCCCCTATTGCAAAGTAAGCTTAGATAAGTTTGAAAGAATGAACGTGAAGAGACAGCTGCTTTCCCCAGCACAGCCAATGTCCCAAAGAATCAGGGCTGCAGGCAGGTCCTGAGTACTGGTGAGTGAAGTGCCATTTAGTCATTTTCTTGATTCAACTTGGGGGCTAGGACAGCTAAGCAAAAAAGATGTTAAAAAAAAACAAAACTTTTTGACCTAATCTGTGCTGCCACCATGTAAGAGGAAGGTTGAGAGCACTGGACAATAGTGTGGAGAAAGTTTCTGTTTTCACTTGTGGAGAGGTTTGGGGGAAAGGCATCCGGTGGTTTTCCCCAGTCTAAACAGAATGCAACAGATTTCAGTTTTAAGCCTTATCAGAGCTGAGTGAGATGGGATCCTCAGCAAAGTCTGCCATAGGGAGAGAGGGAAGGGACTGTCCCACAAATGCACTTGCTTTGCTAGTAGAACTTCCACATGAGAGTGGCCTAGCATAAGTGGCCTCAAATCCTTTGTCACATGCCTCTTAAGTACTAAAATAGCACCTTTAAGGATATCTTGTACATTCAGGACTTTGTGCTTCACTGTTTGAATTCATGCATTAAACAGATATTGAAGAGGAAATCATTTTGAAACTAAGTCCCTGAGCTCTACAGTCATTATAGGGTTAAGTACTCGCTGGATAGATGTTTATATCATTTAAATTTCTGGTGTCTTTTATTTTGCATCAGAGTTTTGGAGTAGATTAAAACTACTCATATTTGTCTTGGTAACTCTTGAGAAAAATGTCAAAACAAAATGTGCTGGAATTCAAGAGGGATATAAATATACAGTGGGATGAGATAGGGTGATCTTGAACTTTAACTATCATATGTCAAAAGTTATTTTCTAGTGGGTCTGAAATATATGCTACTTCTCCACTTTTAAGACCAGGACTGAGATGAGGAAGATGTTAGAGCACAGGAACAACCAAAGCTACTTAATTGTAGGACAGTTTGGGGTTCATAAAGGGAAAGCATGCACTCGCTAGCAGTAAGCCTGAACCCAAAACCTCAAATGCTAGCAGGCCAGATTCTGGAGGGCAGGTATGAAATGTAAAATAAATTTTGTATCCAAGCATAGCACTGACACTGTGGACTTCAAAGAGAAAGATTTTTAATGTTTCATGTGCCAAGTCCCTCATCTGCCAGAATCAGAGTGGATGCAAGCTGTCAAGTGCCAATCTTAGCAGTCATGGGTTATTAAATTACAATAGTTTAAAGCTTTAAATATTATTTGTCTCTCTTGAGGTTTTATCAAAAGGTGCTTAGAATGTTTTGGGTGGCACTCAGTTTTTCTTCTTTACTCACACACCTAAGTGGATATGAGAGAGAACTCAGCTCACATGCAAACTTCACTGAATAAAAATCCCTGAAGAAACTGTCACTGGCTCCAACACTTTGAAGTAGCTAATAAGAGAAGCTGAACCACGTCTCTCTTGCAATAAAGCACATTCTCATCACTTTATCAGAGTAACCCCATAGACTATAATTGTATTTTTCACAAAATCCAAAAGGAAAGCCTTGTGGGGGACTAATTGTTCTTACAAACACAATAGTTGAGTAATCTCAAGGAAGGAGACACAATAGTAAGAGATATACTCTGAGAAAAGAAGATGATAACCTCAATCCTCACCTAAATTAAGCAAAAAAAAAAAAAAAATCACTCAAGAAGAAACAACTTCCATCACTATCTCCTTCAGTGATGAACAAGCAATTTAGGGATGAAAAGAAGCAGTACTTTGACCACACGATTCAAAAATTTTAACCAATGAAGACAGTGTATTTGTCCTTTTCCCTCTGAGATTCTTATAAATGGTGTTGGTAGAACTCTCAGTAAGTGATTTTCTGTCAGTAGTCTCAAGCAGTTTAAGAAACAACAGTCAGGAAAAGCAATGGTACTCGAGACTGGAAAGAGAAATAAAACTGTAAGACTTTGGTGCAGAGATAAGATAGAAACAACCTCAAAACAACATGTCTGAGGTGACAGCAAGTGATCTTTTTATAAGTCTTGCCTACCTGTTTGTGACAAGAAATCATGGTCAGAGGGAACTGATGAAGTAGTAAAGTAAACTGAACTCAACTGTGAAAAACATACAGCATTTTGCTCTAGCACATTCAAATGTCTTCTGTCCTCATAACAGTAACAGTTTTAGAAAGAGTGAAAATATGAGTTCTTATGAACTGGAAAGTTCAATAAAAGCATGAGAACCACAGCTTCTCATTTTACATATAAGCAGTTAATATTTCTATCATGTTTTATGCATTTCCTTTTGTCTCAAAATATTGTTTAAATTTACCCATCACCTATTAATTATTCCTCTCTAAGCAAACAAGTTAGGTGTTGTGAACAATTCTCCTGCCATTCTCTTATTACATATAAAAATATTTGCTTTTAAAAATTGCTTCCCAATCATTCTTCAAAAAAAGAAGAGATCGAGAGAATTGTCTGCAACTCAAGTAGATAAAGCTTTCAACAAATTACCTCAAGTACTGAAAACATAAATACTTATTTGATAGAAAAAAAATCTCAGTATTGCCTGCACGTTAATTGTTACCCAAAGCTTTCAAATGGAGGAACCATTAAATAAAAATAATGCACCTCATAAACACACTTCCAAATTAAATCAACAAGGAAGTTATCGAAGTATGTGGTTATAGTAACGTGACATTAATGAGTGCAATACAAAATATTCTAGATAACCTATAGATGACTTTCATCTTTCTCATTAGTACTTCTTTAACTTATTACCTCTAAGATCCTAAAGCAACTGGATTTGGGAAAGAAAGATATGAGCATTGGACTCTTCCACTACTCTATTTGTCTGATATTAAGGAGAAAATAGATCAGCTGTATTCTGAAGTTGCCTAGTTCCCATTGCCAGAAAATTAAGCTTCCACAAGAGTTCTTCATAAGTCAAAAGACCGTGGAAACTAACAGAACTGCTCAGAAAAAAATATACAACTGGATCCCATCTGACTTATGATCAGTACCAACCCCATATGACTGCTTCTACCTTCTTGATTTTATTTTTTCCAAAATGTTTGAGTATTTCTCCACTATATGCTCTGAGCACAGACACTCATCTACAGCATTCAAAGTCCTTCACAATGTATCCTTTTAGAGCTATAAAATCTGATGAAGAGTCCAAATTCTGCTATCCTCACTCACATGAGGACACCCAGTGGCTTCTGTAGGACTACTTCTGTAAGCAAACTGAACATGCTCTAGGGCCACAGCACACTTCTAACTTCAGTTAAGACCACTTCTCAAGCAGTGTTTTCTGTAGTTGTAGGTGTGCTTTACTTAATTTGTGTCTTAATTCAGGTAGAGTCTGTAATTCAAGTCACTGAGCCAAATTCTGAGGGAAGAGTACAAATTAAAAAGGTTACTAGCTACAAAGACACCCAGAATACTCAGAAGAAGCATTTCAAAAGAAGCTCTAAATTTTAGATTATGTGTCCTCCATTCAACTCTTCATATGTCCTTTCTGGAAAGTTAACAACAATTCTACATTCTGAAGCTGAACACTGGTGAAAGGTCTGGAAGTCACTGGAAATCCTGAAGGGAGCAGTCCCTACCAAAGGACGATGCAGCACCAACAGGAGAAAAAAGACTTGCCCATGCTACCCTGAAATTTCACTTGTGTCCTAAACCGCAGAACAGTATCATTGTTCTGTTTCCATAGTACAGCTGAAAACCTGTCACTCAATTAGCTATCAAATACTATCATCTTAGTGTTTCCTAAGAGATACTGGATCCAGTCCTGGATTCCTTGGAGCTATGAAGAGTTACTAATGAAATACACAGAAGATCAAAGAAAATAACGTAGAAAATAATGCTTTACATTTTTAGTGAACTCAGTAAGGAAAAATGATACAGTAACAGTTTAAACTGTACTGTGTTTGACCAGTTTTTCTGCAGGGAGGCTTTAGTGAATCTCCATGCAGAAAGAGAATGACAGAGATAATGAAAGGCAAATGTCTAGACTTTGGCCCTGGTTTGTTTTATTTTAGTATAGTTATTGCATAATTGCTTACAAGGATCTTTTGGGTTCTCACAGCTCCAAGATTTATATCACCCTAGTTAGCCAGCAATGCACAAAATATATAATGCCCATAAAAACAAAATATAATTCTGAAAAAAAGTTGATGATTTGTAGATGCTATTGGACACAGCTAATGTCATTGCTTTAATGCTAGGCTAGCAACACCTTTACTTCACAAGTGTCTCATAGTGAGGAAACAGCAGGTTAATTCTTACAGCAATCTTAGCTTCCAAAAGGAAATCCAACACCCTTCTCTCTCACAACTCATATGCAAGACACATTATGTGAACCCCAGGTGGAGAAATGTATAATCTAGTGATCCTGAATAAACTGTTTAAGTCCTACTGTCTTGGCCTAATCTGGAAAAGAGTTGATTTTCTTTATAGTGTCTGGTATGATGCTATGTTTTGGCTTTGGGAGAAAAATAATGTTAATAACACACTGATGTTTTAGTTGTTGCTGAGCAGTGCTGTACAGAGCCAAGAGGGTTTCAGTTTTTCAGCTTCTTGTACTGCCTTGCCAGCAAGGGAGCTGTGGGTGCACAAGGAGCTGGGAGAGAACATAAATAGGGCAGTTGACCTAAACTGACCAAAGTGACTGACTATATGACATTATCTGCAAAAAAACTATAAAACTGAGGAGAGTTGGCTGGGGGCAGCCACTGCTTGGAAAATCCCTGGGCATCAGTTGGCAGGCATTGAGCAATTGCTTTGTATATCACTTCTGTAAACATACATATATATGTATACATTATCATTACTGTTATTTTTCTCTTTCTTTTACATCTTAGTAAACCTACAAGTTCTACGTTTTCTTACAATTCTCTCCTCTATCCTTGGGAGTGAGCAAAAGGCCATGTAGTGTTTAGCTGCTTCCTGGGTGAAATCACAACATCTACCTCCCCTCGTCAGATGTGAGATATTTGCTACCCTCCATCTTTCTTACCTGCTGGTATGAATGCACTGGCTGTTCTACATTTCATCCAGAAATCCTGACTCATCTTTTGGATACTAGAGACGGAGTCACAGAATCACAGGAGTTGGAAGGGACCTCAAGAGATCACTGAGTCCAACCCCCTGCTAAAGAAGGCTCCCTATAATAGGTGGCTCAGGTAGGCATCCAGATGGGTATTGAATATCTCCATAGAAAGAGATTTCACAAACTTTCTGGGTAACCTGCTCCAGTGCTCCATCACCCTTACCATAAAGAAGTTCTTCTGCATGTTTGCGAGTCTGTGCAACTTTGAGTCTTCTGGAGGAGTTGGACATCAGAAGCTTTTTGAATAAATCGCTCTGTGGATTTGGGCCTGAATGCCAAAAAAACTGTCCTGAAGACAAAATTGCAAATAAAAACTTGAACCTTTTGGCACCAGCAATAGCAATGCCTGTTTAGAATGGCCTTTTGAAGACAAGAGATTATCTCCGTTTGGGGCTTTGATGAAATTCTGTAACCATTACGTGCAAAATAAAACCATTAAACCTGATATTTTAGACTAATGTTAGAAGATTCCAGCTTTCACCTACGTGTATTTATAGTGTAATTTACTGACGTGGAAGCCATCAAGGGTAAAAGGAGTATAATTAATTTTACAAAAAGTCAAATAATGTTACAACCATATGTTTAGCCAAGATCAGATGTCTTAATGCTAATAAAATGAAATAAAAATGCTCTGTGATTGAAAATTTCTTCTATAATTTTAAGAGCAGCAAAGTGAGGAAATCCGAGATGGATCTCCCACAGCTGCAGGAACTCAGTTATATTACACACGTGATTACACTGTGCCTTGGACAGGGGAGCACAGCTTCCACTGAAGCCAAGTGCATTACATTTTCCATCTCTGTATGTGATAGGTCAGATTCTCAACAGATATAAATCAACCAATTCCATTAAAGTCAGTGACAAGTTGGACTGATTTACACCAAATGAGTATTTGGTCCAGTCTCTTTCCTGTCTTGCAATAATTACATGACCGACATATAATGGGTCTTGGAAACCAATTGCCTTTGTACCTTTAGCTTCTAGGCACACTGCAATAACGGGATCACATTATCTTTTTATTCCTGGTGGGTAATGGGGCAAGATGTCTTCCTGAAAGAGACATTATTCATGGCCCAGGTCTCCTTGTTCAGACACATCAGAAGGACCTGCTCACCCACGGCAGCGGTGGAGACAAGGTTAGGGACCCCTACATTTGAAGACACAGGACTAGAAGTCACATCTTAGCCTCTGCCTGATACTTCTGAACTCAGGT
Source organism: Aquila spilogaster (assembly GCA_024606505.1). NCBI lineage: Eukaryota > Metazoa > Chordata > Aves > Accipitriformes > Accipitridae > Aquila > Aquila spilogaster. Next base: position 24,393 of record JANHGO010007616.1, read on the forward strand.
GACTAACTCCACACTGAGCAGTACAGACTGTGGCTACATCCAGAGCATGTGACTTGCCTACAATCTTACTAGCACTTTGTAAAAAAAATACTGGTAACTTTGACCTGATAGTTCCCAAGATTATAAACTTTATAGGACAGGACTCCTTGTCAAGAGCAAAGGCACTAGAAGACCAAATAAATAAGTATACAATACACTACACACTCTCTAAACTTCCTTTTCTGGTGTTCAGACAAATAACACAAGGAAAAGTGAAACCATCTTTGCCTTTAACAGTTTTTAGCTCCATAAATACAGTACAGAGTCATTTGTAATACACAAGCTGTTTTGGGTAATGAATCATTAACTGACAAAGTAAACACAGCACTATTATAAGAATGCTGGAAATGTTTTTGTTCATGTTCAGCACCCTTTGGGAACTTCTTGTACTTTGCTTAAGATTCCAACTCAGGAGGACTTTCTCCACCCTTAATAAAAAAAAAAAAGGAAAAATAGTTATTTATTTTGAAAGCTACAAATACTTTCTGAAGTAGCTACCAGAAAGAAGAATGTTGTCCTTTTGCCTTCATTCTCATTTCTTACAGTTGAAAAGCCAACAGCAATATCAGCATCAAAAACACAACCATTATTAATTATATATGCCTCAACGTGCGTCACTGCAATTTACAACAGCATGGGAACTGACATTCATTGACATCATACTGGGATGAAAGTGATGCACTGTAGTGTGAACACCTGAAGACTGCTAAAGTGGTACTGAGCCCCTGTACTTAGAAACAGTCATTTATTTTTGATCGAATCAGTTTTAGACAGAAGAGACTTTTTTTTTGTCAGCAGTCATCTTTGTGTGGTCCATTACTGAAAAAGTACCCTTACCTGCATGACAGTACTGTTTGTAAGAGAAAAGCACTAATGATGCAACCAAGATCTGCACCATCAAGAGCAGAGTGGGATTCTACAGAGCCACTTTTTATTGGCCAAGTAGTTCATCCTGTTCTTTCTCCCTAGCGGTTCTAAAACTTCCTTCACCTTCTAACCAAGGTAGTTGCTTGTCTATGTGATATGGTAAAGCAGTCTCCCTTCATCACTAGCTATGTCTCCTGTTGAAAAGAGACAAACAATGACATGAAAGGTTACATAGGGAGGTGGAGAAAAGCAGAAAGGAAGTTCAGCAATCCTTCTTAGAACTTGTCACACATTTTAAGTAATATTTTTATCTTTCCACAGGATTATTTGAGGTTATTTGACAGGAAAGGATGAAAGGGGAGAGACTGGAGAGAAAAGGAAAGGTGTCTTTCTCTTTGTGTCTTTCTCTTTGCGCTGCCTAATTAATCTTTCTCTTTCAGTTTGCAGAGCAACATTCTTCACAACTGCAATGCAGCATCAAACCAAAACCCCCAGATAAGACCTAGGAAAAACTGTTTACAATTTCTGTACTGTTGCAGCCTCTCTTCCTAATGAGGGCCAACTCTAATCTTGCTCTTTTTCAGGCTCCACTAAGTTGCCAGAGTCTAATTGTATAAAGATAGGGCTCTGAGTGCATATTCAGATCTATTTGCAGATCTGTAGGACTCCATGTGTCACAGAGGTGCTTGCACGTGACAGTCTCTTCTTCCTCGCACTAGCCATTTTTCCTGTCTGAGCAGCCAGGTGACAATCAAAAGTCAGAGTGACCTAGATGTGAGTGAGCTGTCACAGTTTTCCAGTACACAGATGCCAAAGAGAAGAGCATGGCATGCCATGGAGTAGAAGGGGGACTGCTGATGTGGAGCGTTTGCTTCAGTGGTGCCCAGTGGGAATGCCATCTTTTTAGGCTTTATGCTCAACTCTGTGCCAAGATCAGTTTTGAACTGCTGTAGTATACAAAAGAACAATTTAAATAATAATAATAATATATATATATTGAGCAACATAAGTTTTTTTAGAAAAGAAGAACAAGAAAAGAATTTTAGGAATTGCCATAAAGTCTGGCCAAGAAATTAAAGACTCTTGTGACTGTGGGTTATCACTTTTTCAATATGTTTAATTTTCCATGTCTCTGAATTCAATCTTTAAGGGAAACATTTTCTTGTATCTGTATTATTTGTCCTACCAAAGAACATCACAGCTGTGCTCTTCTGGAGACATTAGACTTACATAAGCAAACAGTTAAGATAATTCAGATAATTTAAAATGGGTATCCTTCCTGATTTCAAGGTGGTGATAATCTCTTTGAACTCAAGACATCAATATGTATACTTAAAATATTGATTACTTAGCAGTATCTACATATTATGTTTAGAACTTAATATCAAAAAGCTAGTGGAGGATCAAGGGTTAATTTTCTATAAAATGAAAGAAATACTGCAGTAAGTAATTCTTTTGTATGAAAATGTGACAAGGTGGCTCAAAAAATACATCTGAAGACGTTTATATCCACTTACAAATCATATTGAATGTTTTTAACGCAACAGACTAACCAGACCAAGTAATTTTAAAATATTGGTCAGATTTTAAATGTTTTCTTTTTAGATAGTTAATTTGCCATTAAAATGAACTCTTTCAATTTACAGAACTGTGCTTTCAGGAGTGGGATGTTTTGCAAAAACTGCTTTTAGAATCAATTGCCAGGTCTTTTCTTTTGTGGATAAACATTCAGGTAAGTAGCTGTGTTTCACCACAGACCAAAATCTATAGGCCTACTTGATTACTTAAAATTTGCTTTGCTGCTTAAGTTTTGAAGAGACCCTATCCAGACTAACATGTGAAACCATATTAATTTCAGTATCACAGTGAAGGCAAACCAGACACTAAGGTGTGATGTTTTATTCCTAGGTTTCGGAAAGAGCTAAGTCAATGGTGTCTGACGAGAAAAGCAGAAAAGCAGAACTAATATGATTTTTCCACATAAGAGCTAACAACTGAAGCACTTTAAAAGTGCAGGTCTCCTCACCCTGTGTTTTTCCACTTGAACAGATATGATATATGCTTGTCTTAGCCTTCTGTGATATCTGGTTCATCAGAAGAGGAAAGAATACTACCGGATACTTATTTATTCTGCTTTAATAAAGTAAATCTTGTGATTGGGTATAAAATGAGAAAGCCTAACTTCTAACAAGTCATTGAGAGAAAAACAAAATATGTGGAAATAACACTACAATTGTGTATCTCTGTATCTGTCAAAACATATTTAGCCAAAGTTACCACTACCGCTTTCTCTCTCACATAACCTCCTCCTTAAATACCATAGATTTTTGCTATGGTAGGCATTAACTAAAGAATTGTGCAAAAGCTAAAGAGCATTCTATAGAGAAAAAATATAACCTGAAAAATATATTAGAGTTGCTTCCTCACAGTTAACAAGGGACAAATTTCATTTGTACCCACATGGAGCCTGCAAACAGCACTACTTGCTCTTCTGCATGAATTGTGAACATACAGCACTGTCAATTTGTTCTTTGCGTACAATACAACGTTAGGAGGAACCAGATAGCAAAAGTATACAATTTTAGAGTGGTTATTAGATCTCAGAGTTAACAACTTCAGAAAATGACTGAAGAGCAGTTCACAGAGATGCATTGAGAATATTTGTTCTGAGCTGAAACTTTAAGACATGTTTGTCTTTCTCTTCAATTTATTTCTTTTGGAGGGATTGTTTTGTGGGATTTTTTTGTGGTTGTTTGTTCTTTTTGTTGGTATTTTTTTGCTGGGGAGGGGGGAGGTTGAATGAAGGCCAGGAGTGTTTATGGTTGATTTTTTCAGAGAGTCCTAATTTTCCAAACAAGCTATGGAAGTTAGCTAAGCAGAATGGACAGCTAAATCATTCATATCTGGAAACTACAGAAGGACTTTTGTTATTTCTTCTTGTGTAAAAAACTGCAAGAAGGGTTTTTGGCATAATCTTTCAATAAAAATTTCCTTAGCAGGGATTACTATCACTTGCTTAAGAACAATTTAATACACAATCCAAAGAACAAACTGATACACTGAATCTCTGCAGGGTCTACTCAGGCACCATCCCAGTGGCTTTGCTAATTACTGTTAACTATACCACTACCACAGAGCCATGCTACCAGAGAGGCTCATCTGTCTTGTCTTTCACAGCTATCTTCCTGGAGATTATTAAAGATGAAATTATTTTCTTCAATTCTATCACAAGCCAGAAAAAGTTAATGGAACATTCTCCTTCCCAGGAAAAGACTTATTTGGGGTTAACTTGAGTTCAGAAACATATAGTTGCAGTAGACTGGACTCCAAAAATAGGAGGCAGCTGCAGCTGGCCTCCTTCTTCTCAACTTGAGCCAGTAAACCTGCAGCAGTAACTGTAATACGGCATGCAACTCTTAGGAACAAGATGGCCACAACATGGCTATGCTGTGTTGAGAACTCACCAGAAAATCACCCTCAAAACACAAACTGAACAATGTACAAGCTATGTGCCAGTCCATAAGCACTTGCAGCAATCTTGCAGGTGTTTGAGCAGATCAGTAGTGCTGTGTCAGGTGAATTTCATGAAAACTCACAAACTTCTCTAAACCTGATGAGACTATAAAGTCTGATTTTTTTTCTTTTTTGACTTTGAAAGAAAGCCTGGGCTAAGTAGATACTCCTCTGCTACTACATCCCAAGAAAACTTTTAGGACTCCATGTGCAGAGTTGCCTAAAGTTGTAATGTTTTATCAGAGCACTTTTCTCATAAAAAATGCTCGACACCCTACGCAAGCAGCACAGAATCTTATGAAAATATAGCAGACATTACTTTGCTCTTTGCATAAAAATTGACAGAGCTAGTAAGAGGGATGTACAGACTTAGTTGCCCAGTCAGCAATTAGTAAATAGAACTCCTGCCCTGGAATCAACATTCAACTCTTGCAGGAACATAACGCTAAACAATGACAAAGACATTTGAATTATGTTACAATAGTAAAAATAATTATGGAAAGTACCAGATTGGTTAACATTTGGCAACATCAAATTAATGTTATTGTTTTAATTAGCTTCCTTTTCAGTTCACGCATTGACTTCAGAAAGCTGTTACTCTGTTTTGATAGACAAAAATGTTTCTGCAAGAACAGCATAACAAAAAAGAAAATTCTCCCTTTCTCTTAAAAAAAAAAAAAAAGAGAGATAGTTCTGTTCATCTAGCTATAAACCAGCATATTAGTTTAAAAATAACCTAGGAAACTATGTCTTTCTGAATTGTGATTTTGCCAACACAAAGAAATAGCTCATATATTTATCTATCATTACAGACTGGTTATGGGAACTAGAAAAAGGAATGCAATGATAGGAACATTAACCTTTAACAATGGTTGAGCTATAACCCAATCTTGTTCCAAGACTCCAGTTGCACAATGGGTCTTTTTATGATAGTTTAAAATGTCTTTTCTGATAGCAATGTTTATAGAATTAGCTTGGGATGACATCTTTTCTATTTCTCAGGGCTCTAAAAAGGCAGGGGAAAGAATGCCTCTGCTTGAGGAAAACTAGACAGGAGCAATCTCCATGACTATCAGGGAAATGAGGAGACCAGACGTTTTGTCAAGGTTTCCATTGAACAAGTCAGCATTCCCTGCCATCTTCTTTCTAAACGCTTGCTGCCAGAACACTTGGATCTGCACTTTCAGACTCACTGGGGCAGATAGGAGCCTAGATATTTTCCTATCCCACGTCCCACCACACTTATCCCCTTTCTGTTCTTCATGGACCTTCATACTACATACATACTTTTAACAGACTTCTTCATATGTGGTAAATATGTTTTGGAAGCACATAACAGAGCTTAGATCTAAAGATATACAAACAGTACATTTTACATTGCTTGAAATTCAAAAGACGACAAACTAGTCTGATTAATTTTCTGTAGTATTGTTCAGTAGTGTATTCAGTATTTTAAACTGTTCAGTGAACACTGAAGGTGCTTCTGTAAAATTTAAAACCAAAGCATTTCAGGAGATTTTTTGAGTAAAGCAGTGCATCATGACTGAGTTTGTAAAATACATAAATATATACTTTTTAATCCCTCTGAACTGCATATTTGTGGAGGTTAAATGTTACAGGTATATCCCAGATTTGGGAAAGTTAACTTTGAAAAGACAGTAAATGAAAAACATGCATCATTTCTATGGTCTTTTTTTAAGTTAGGTCTCAGTACTGATACATGCCAGTCCATTTTTAGGTGTAAAAATGTTAGAAACTAGCTGTGAGTCTCTCATTATTTTTCTTCTCCTCCTCATTGGGCAGCAGCAAAACTTTCTGTAAACTACAACAGGAATATGATATTTCTGAAAAGCTGTGTCTTACTCTCGTCAAGAGAAATAAGTTCTAATTATTGTAGTGTGAAATGAAATGAGCTATACATGTTAAAAAGACAAAAAAAGAAATCATAGCAGTTATGCTAAAATAATTATTTGCATTTATGATCATTTGCATTCAAAAAATAGAGAAAACACTTGAATACGTATACAGTCTTCACAATCAGACAGCTCTCTTGTGACTGTATTTGCATGTGAATGTACAGCTGAGGTTAATTGCAAAAGTTTTCCATTATTAGCAGTTCTCAGTCATAGGATTTCTCTGGGAAAACCTGACTTATTTGTGGTCAGTGTTAGATAGGACACAGCTATCAAGCATTTGAGTCAACAAAATTAAATGTTTTTCAAAACTTTTTTGAATGCTTTGCAATGTTACCTGGAAGAACAACAGCGATGAAGAAAAATATTCATATTTCTATTCCTATTTTTATCCAGTTAGTGAAGACAGAGCTTCCTCTTTACTGAGTTACCAACAGGAAGTCTGTCAAAGGAGAGGGTGGTACATCTTTGGTTCAGGGCATTGATGCAGTTCTGCAAAAAAATTCTCCAGTCATCTGCACTGGGCACTAGCTCAATTCACAGAGTGATTTTGCTGCACATGAACTAAATTCCTTCAGGAGGAAACTGAGATAAATGCTTTGCTCCAGATATGTACCAAAGGCACTCTGGCTCCTACTATAGACACATGGCCTGGAACAGATAGGTACTTCAGACAGCTTCAAGGCACATAGATGCTGAGGACTTTCACTACAGGGAACTAAACTAAACCAGGTCCAAAGCAATCCCTCCCACAAAGCATGGCTAGTGCTGATAGCACAGCAGTAGCATCATATGCTTCAGCTTGCTCTCTATTCTCTTCTATTGCACCTAATGGCTTTCTGGTGTTGGCATCCAGAATGAACAGTCAACAGATACAACTACCAGAAGATCTAAAGCAATATTTACTGAAGTGTGTTCTGGATCACATGCATAGATAAGACTAATGTTCCTAGCTTCTAACAACTTCTGCATTCAATACTAATCAAATCCTCATTTTGTATTTTAAAGATTTGTTGTGAAGGTGGTCTTTGTCCTTGGTGGGATTCCTGTGTACTTTTGTCACATGTGATGTCAGTTCAGTCACCTGCTTTTCTTTCAAACAATTAATTTGCTTGATCAGAGGCAGTTATTGTGTTTACATATACATATTAATAAAGATAATGCATTCCTCTCCTAGTCTACAAAAAAATATATTTTTATATATAAAGGTGTTTTGTCATATATAATGCAGTACCCAGTATTTTATGGCTAAGATACTATACTCAAAATCTCTAACTGGGAGCAGGAAGAGACACTTGCAAACCCAGAGAAAAAGATATGATACCTTGAATTTGGTCATGAATTTGTTGACTTTTAAACTAAATAATGTACTACAGAAAGGTCAGGATTAAATAGATCTCCTTTACGTGTCATGATGCTTTCACTGACAATATCTCAAGTAAGTTACATTTAGAACCATAATTATAAAATCATGTTCTACTCCTACATATCCCTCTACCCCTCTTTTGAATTTGACTAGAATGGCTTGGTATTTAGTTAGTCTTGAAATAAAAAATGAATAAATACTTGAGATATACTTTAAGTTGCTTTTGGAAATTGTATATTTTACCAGGGAACATCTGACTATCTACCATATTTTATATAATATTTATGTACAAAGATATATATTTGATATGGATGTAAAGTGTGCCTGCACTGTTAATATGACTCTAAAAATAGATTCATATAGCTCTTTTTAGGAGCTTCAAGATATAATTTCTCACTTATCAAGATGATTTCTGTCTATTAGCCTTTGAAATGTATTCTAACATAAAAATATGCAAGAATTATTGGACATAATGACAATACTTAGTGAGTAAATGTAATGCCGTAACATGATGGAAAGCACAGCAGTGACAACACAGAAGCAAAGTGCTAGGCTGTAGCAAGTGAGGACTTGCTCAAATGCAACAGCCATAGGCACAGAAAGGAAAGAAAGAATCTGCCTACTTTTAAAAAGCCTCAGGTACACAGGGATCTCCAGTAAGATACCCTTGCCTCTACTGCCAACCCTTAAATGAGGTCTGGGAAGGGGTGGATCCTGGCTCCACCCTTTCCGGTTACTCAGGTACATTGCATGCATCTGAGCTCCTCTGGGTTGGCCCTGCCTTCTCACCAGGTGCTCAATTGCTGTTTCAGATTGTGACTGAACATTTCCACTACAACTTCATATTGGAATCTTTTTTTGTTATAGGTTTTGACCATAGGTTTGCTTTAAGTCCTAGAAAAGAGAAGATCTGCTATACTCTTCAACTGGGGCTATTAACTAATTGATATAGATAAAAACTAAATTAAATGCATCAGAGGGTTAAATTGATCAAAAAAATACTAGTTTTAAGGATCAAGGCCTTAGGGCTTATCATTCTAGTTTAACCTTAATCTCAGTCATTAAGCAGTACAATTCCAATGGTCTGTGGCACTTATAAAGTTTGTTCAATGTGAAGATCTTGCATCATATTTATTTAACCCATCAGTATATTTCTAGTCTGTATATGAATTCTGGACCAGGAGCATAACAGTTGACTCAAAAGGCAAAATATGGCTCTTAAATACACAAGTGAAAGAAATTGAGAGCCTTTTGGTTTTTTTGTTGGTGCTTGTATTCACCTTATTTATCATAGTTGGACTTTTTCAGTAGAATGTTCCCTGTTCTGGAGTATAAACTGCACAATGATCCCTAATTCTCCCTTCCTTCATAACAGGGTACAAAACTTCATGACATAACCATACTCAGGTCTATTAGTAGTAGCAAAACTGGAAAATCATTTGGTTTTTTTTGGTGATTGTTTTCTAACTGAGGGGAATGAAAATAACTTTACAGTTGTTTGAAATCTCCTTTTTTATATTTCAAACATGTAGCATTTTGTTGATTTTAAGGCTAGAAGGGACAGCTGTAATCAGCTAAAAGTATTCCTAATTTGTAGATCAAAGAATATTTTATCAAACCATATCATGGTTTATGGAAGAATACTTAGTCACAATTCAAAAAATAATTAAAACAAAAAAGTCTGTTCTTCCTACTTAAACAATTAGTAACTATCAGACTTCACTTACAATTACCTAATTCCTATTTTGAATACAGTTAACTTCAGCCCTTGCATTGTTTCACCATAGTAAAATTAAAACTTTCTGAATTCTGTAAACTTTGTTCCCTAATTTGTTGTTAGAACACAGTTACATTAAAAATAAACTCAACTGGTTTGCCTTCTTATTTTTCAGTTTTTCAATCAGATTGCAGCTCTTTCTGGAATCTTTTGCATTTTCCTAATAAACTTTTTCAATAACAGACATAAAAACTAAGCATATTATATCTGCAATATTACATATCATCATCATGAAATTTTCCTGTCCCCAGTCAGTATTCCTTGTCTCATATGTCCATGGATGTGACTACACAGGCACATTATGGAGGGAAAACTCATTTATGGGAAGCTCTATATTAGGCCCTTTTACTGCCTCTGCTAATGTGTTTAGCAGTAGCTTGATTTTAATCACACTTTACATCATTATGCCACATAATTGTATCCAAAAACACTGAGGGTCACACTGTAGCTTGACAATATAAGCGTCAGAAAAAATTCATTGGTCTACCCATGCTGTCTTTGTCAAGGTATGCAAGTAAGAGAGATCCAGAAGTCATAATTTGATCCAAAGAGTTTTAGCAGTCAGAGGTAAAATATCCCTTTGGAGCCTGATTCCTCACTGCCACTGGAAAGGCTCTCACCATCAACAAGGAAGGCTAGCTCAGGTCCAGAGGGCATAACTGAGTGAACAGCACTGTATGGAGCAGTACCTCTACAGGGCTGTACCAGGAGAAAGGCTCCAGATCTTTCAAGAATAAAATAAAACAATATAATAAAATAAAATAATACTAAGATGATGAAGTAAGGAGCAGGAGGGGAGGAGAGGAAAGGGAAAAACAGAAGCTGGGTGTGACAGTGGGTTCTGATACATGGTTCTTGTCAAGGTTAAAACATGAAACCAAGTTAAGTCATTTCTTCTTGTAATACTTTTTCTGATAATTTTGTAAGTCAAATAATCATTCACAGTAGCCCAGTGAAATAAGAGTTACTCCTAGTTTTGTCCGTATTTCATTTGCCTTATTTTGAGATGAGTCAATCCCTTTTCATCATTATGGTGAAGGAAAGCCATTAGTACAAAAGTAACACAGTTCAGAACATAAATAAACAACCAATCCGAGTTCCTCCTTGCATAGGTCTAAATAAAGGATGTTATGATATTAGAAGATGCAGCTCTGTGAGCCAGGAAAAACCTGAAATAGTAAAGAAAGAAATGTACCATCCATTACACAAGCAGGAATGCAAATGGAAACTTCCTGGTGATAAATCTTTCCCCAGTGAAACTCTAAGAACAAGCTCAGTCTCACAGCTATTGCCAGTCCTGGTGACAGCTGCTTGGACAAGGCTCCCATTGTGTTAGTAAAGTCAAAGCCAACTTTATAAATTTGCATTGAGCTAACCTGCTAGTTCCCATCTGAACAAAGTGCTACCTCAACTCATAGACCATGATGTAGTCTCACTTTGCCTAGAAGACAGTTTCCAAAGCAAACAGTCAAGTTTTAATTTATGTAGAGAACAGACATACAAATTGTCTAGTGACCTGAGGTGAAGTGAGGAGAAAATAAAAATTTTAGTCAGCCAAAATATATTTCCGTTTCATTTTGTTACTTGTAGCAGACCTAGATAAGTTTTTTTTACTTTGTTCTCAAAGCTTCAGACAAGTAGCAGGAAGATTAGCACAGATAAATATCAAATGACTTTTTCTGTGGTCTTACACACTCACTGGAATTAAGATGAGTCAACACAGCCAGGAGGCTAACATGCATCAATCAAAATCATTCGTTTCTAGATATATTTCTTGTAAGCAATAGACTAATATCAGATGGATTCTTTTCAATTCCTTACTCAATTGCCTCTCAACTCCTTTGAAATTTCATTCAAAAAGCTTGTATCACTCATCAGGGCTCAAGATTTGCAGTACCTCCTGTGTTTCTCTTGTTCAGAAGCAACTATCCCAATCTTAGTCATGCAAGGGAGTTGGAATAGATAATCTCCAGAGGTCTCTTCCAACCCCTACAATTCTTATTCTGTTATTCTGTGAAATAATGTAGATCAAGACTAAAAAGCTTTCACTGAACTTAACACTTAACACTTAACTGCTCTCACAGTCCTCTTTCTTATAGTCCTAAGGTGATTAGATTGGTTTATGATTTCTGTCCTGAGAGATTAAAAAAGAAAAAAGGAAAAAGAGTGATGGTCCATCAAAACTCCACTTTCTAAATCTCTCCACACTCTTTGAAAGTACAGAAAAATACCTGTTCATAGTCTCTGAGATGAAGCTAACCATGAGAATATGAATTTTTGAAAAGCTTTGTGGTACGTACAAAATAAAACTACATTTTTTTTGAAAGAGCATATTCAGAAGTTTCATCAGGCTAAATGGTAATTACGCCTAAGATGTATCAGAGGTATTTGATGAGCAGTTTCAGTGGACTGATATTAAATTAACATTAATAACATTAAATAAGAGAGCTTTAGGAAGTATTTGCATCCACAAGAGCAATCCAAGGTCTGTGAGACCAGTGGATTTGGTATCATTTTATCTTGATATTTGCATTATGATGCTTATCCAGAAAAGCTGTTGAAATTATGTTTCGTGTGCAGGTTACATAATAATTGTGGTATGAGGACGGCTGGTTATTTCTATGCTATTCTTTGCAAAATAAACTCTGAACTCTTCTAGACTCTTCTGTGTGATTGTCCTGATGTGATAACACTTGCAAAGAGAACATGCTCAAAACACAAATTCCTAGACTCCAGGATGTCCTATAATAACAGTACAAGCCAGATATTTGCCTATTCAGTTGCCTAATGATAAGGAAGTAACAACTACTCATCTCAAACACTTGTTCTGCAATATACTTGTGCATCTAATGGCAAAAGCTCCCAAACTGGTTGAGGGGTAAAGATACCCATAACAAATTCAGAAGTGAAGCATTCTAAATTGGGTTTTTGTTTCTCCCATTATATAGAGAGGATAATCTCTTGCAGAATTGGAGTCTAGATCCATGTACATCTTGCCAGCAACCTAAACAGCACAATGTTCAGGAATGTTTGGAGTCTGGATTTTTATGTAAGTTGTTTCAAAGAAAGTAGCCATTGCTCAAAATTATGGAGATGCAGATTTCATTTGATAAAATTGTTTTCTCATTAGTGCATTCAATACACAGCAAAAGCTTGAAGTAACAAAACAAAAGCTTAATAAAGAGCATAAACAAAACTAACAGGAATTCCTCTAGGCTGAATGTTAAAATAGAGCCAAAACTATTGAAATGTCCGGAACCCAGACAGCGCCTAACTAGTTCACAAGTTCATTCAGGGTAGGGAAGGGGGGAAATGTGGTCAGACACTCCTGTCATTTTAAAGAATATCTGTGTGATTTTGACAAACAAGACAAATATTCTCATTCAAATGCACCACCAATTATTTAACTTACTTCCCCTTAATGTCTGGACTTCAGCTGCCTGAAAGACTGAATTATTTTGTCCCACAAGCATTTCTGGTGTATTGATTTATATGTATTCTGCCCTTTCCCCTTCTCAAAGAGGTATTCCTATTTTAGACTTGACCACCCAAATCCGTACGTAAAATAGGCTGTCATCAGAGCATGCTTTCCACAAAGCCCTTACAATCAGGTAATTCTCCTCTGTGCCACCAGGCTCTTTTACATTGTTCACACAAATGTCAATGCCTTTCGAGGAAGTTCTAAACTGTGGCTTCTGCCAAATAGTGACCTAAGGAAAACTTCCATTAAGCTGTTAACTTTAGCTTTATAGCTAAAGTTAAGCTACATTCGACAGATCACAACAATCCTGAGTTAACAGAGTGCAAATCTCTGATTATTTTTTTTTTTTTTTTTGCCATGAAGAGACTGGAATATAGAAAGGAAATGGGCTATCTCGATACTACTAAATCAAAACTATTACTGCATGATATATTATTGTGGTAATGCTGATTAGTTTCTACATTTTAGAGACATAAACTGTTTCTATTCTAACCAAGTACCAGCTATACTTCTCAGTTTTAGGCATTGGCAGTTCAGATCTGTTTTGCAGTGTGTACTTCCTTCTCCCAGTAAGGACTGTCCTGCTTTGATCAAGATTCAGGACTCATTTTTAAGTGTCAATCCCATTCTCAGATGACTGAATTCACATGAAAAGAAAGATCATCAGAAGCTATACCATTAACCCACAAGGCACTTTTGCAGAGAGCATTGCTCAGATGATGACAGGACAGAAAACAGGCTCTCTGGTTTACTGTAGCCGTGAAGTTACGCTTGGCACTGTACACCACAGCCTCTGTTTTTAATCTTCACAGAGGAAAGCCAACACCATCTTTCACATGAGCTTAGTGTTGTAAGAGTTCTCTTTTTATAAATGTCCAGAGTCACTTCAGGGTTGGTGCTAAATAAAGCAGGCAGAAAGAATGTAAACTACTGCCTGATGTTTTGTTTTGCTACATATAGCCACCAGGAAAAGTGAAATAATTCAGAATCCCCAGAGTACAAGTGGGAAAGAATCTGCAGTATAGCTCTGTCTTATTTTAGCTATGCAAAGAAAAAGAAACATAAACCATTCTCAGACTGCACATCAGTGCTTCTCAACCAATGGTTGTGCGAGACCTGGTGTCAGTGTCATCTCTGAACATGTTATGAAGCACACAGTTTTCCAGGGAACTGAGAGAACAGGAAAAGCTAAACTGAGGTATCACTCCTTTAGCTGAGGAAAGTTACCAGTTCCAATTACTTTTTACAATTACCGTCTGAACTTTAGAAAGAAACATTAGCGCCAAACACTTTCTAGCTTCAATTGTATTGAGGCTATTTTATCTGCCTGGCACTTTCTCTCTTAGGAGCTGTGTTAGGCACTTCTCACCTCCTTTTTTCAGGTGTAAGTACTTGCAAATCTAAATGGAAACAGTCATGTATTTAATATTCTTATGTGCAATTTATATGCAGGATCTAAAAGAACTTTAATGGCAAAGTAATAGTTCAGCAGCTTTTACGTAGATGTAGACATTATCCTGAGAGTCATGTACTAGAGAAACCGAGAAAGTATGAGTTAGAAGAAATGCTCCCTTTCTGAACCATATATTAGTTGCAATAATGCTGGAACTGCAGTGCCTACTATGAACTTACTGTGCTGTTTCCAAATGGCAGTACTTCTTCCATTTCTATTGGTCCCTTTGCACTCTGGTCTCATTATTTCAACTTTCCTGCCCAGCAGACAGCAGATCAAATTCCCTCATTTTCAGTCACATTAATCTGCAGTTACTTCATACATCTCCGTGATGTTCTGACAAGTTCCTACCATGTTGACCAAGAAAAAAGTTCCCACTTGTAAATGGTCTGAAAACATAAGTTACAGAGAAACAGAGTGTTAATTCCAGTTCCTGTTCAGGTCAATGGGAATTCTGTCACTGGTTTCAGAAAAAAAAACTCTTTGGTCCGCATGTATTAAATAAGCCCAGTGCAAGTCAGTATGTAACCATCTGGCAGGAGAACAAACCAACTTTTGCTTCCAGTCACTGCTATACAAATCCCTTTATTTTATTGTTGCCCCACACTCCCTAATTCATTCTCAGCAGGCCTCCTGTATGATTTAAAATAACACTCTCATCTGTCTCCTGCTGCTTCTACCATCATCAGCATGACTAGAACTCCCTTCTTAACCCTACGTGTAATACTTGCATTTATTTTAAAGAAAGGTAGAGTGATATCTGTGCTGAGGGCTAAAATAGTTATAATGAAATGTGGCAAACTAAGTCATATACTATATCCAAAATTATAGTTTGGTTAAGTCTGCTCAAGGAAAAAATGAATATGATTACATAAAAACTATTGGTTCCTTGTTGCACTGCTTTTTTTTACGTGCTGTAACCCAGTTTACTATAAATCTTTGAGTCTGACCCATTAGGCAATTGCTCACTCATACTCCTGATGTAAATTCAAATATATTAATGTTGAACATGTTAAGATGTTTAACACTTAGTAACATTTATTGTAAGTAGTGGTATGGAATACAAAGATGCAATGTTAAATAAGCTCTGTTCTAAACATGTGAGGGTCCAATATGGTTTTTGTATTTTCAAAAATTGGAAATATCAATGAGTGAGAGAAAAGGCTATGTCTGAAATCTCTTTATGGAGATGATGTAAGTTTGTGAATTCAGACCGCAGTCTATGTGTGTATGTGTTAGAGAGGAATATTAGAGGAATATTATATGTTAGGAAGAAAATATTTAAATGCTAGAAAGCAAATAAGCAAATAATAAAAAAAATTCAATCAATACACTGTCAAAGTTGATTCTGCCAAAAATATAAAGTTCACTGGATGCCGGAGTATTTCTGTACAGAATAGGGGACAAGGTTTGGAACTGCAGTTTGCTGCTATTCTGAGGGAAAATGCTTGTCTTCTGTTCGAGTTGATTAATACCTCCTGGAAATTTGGCAGGCTAATCATGATCATTTTAATCCAGCAATTCAAAATTATCTCCCTTAGGGATGTGTTATGTCAGTGCATTACCTAATGATAATCTGACAGGTGAATATGCTGTTAAGTAAGTAAAGATTTTATAATATGAAGAAGTGCCCACTTTTTATATGTTCATGAATCTTTAAGTGTGACTTCTAGGTTATGAGAAAGGAAGAGCTAAAGAATGCTGTATGATAAGTAGAAACAAAATGGACACATGCTAGTGAATAAAATTAAACAAAATGGGAGATTTGTCTTAATAAGTTGATCCTTCCAAGAAATGGAGGGGGGAGAAGGGAAGGAGATCGGCAAGGACATCGGAAAATACAACTTCCAAATGGTCTTGGATGCTTCTCAAGGGAAATAAGGAGCTGCAAATAGATGTGAGGACAAGTGGCAACAAGTCTACAAGACTTTTTTTCCCCTCAGGAAATTATGGAATATTATTTATGGGCAGTGAGCCAACAGAACAGTTCTTACCACAGCTATTTCTGATTAGCATAGTTATAGGGATGGGAGTGTAAACACAGAGATAAAATAAATACTAAAGGTGATTGCTACAATGACCAATCACAAGTCAGTCAACTTTCCTGAATATCCATTGGTATAATTGGAGATGAATTTATGAATTGCCTATCAGCAATTAACATATGCAGTTTGAGTATTCCTGAGTTTAAGCATCAAAGTAGGGCAGAAGGAGGCTCATACCAAGTGTATGCATACAAATAAAGAATTGCTGAGAGAACAGCATTCTGGGGCAAGCTCTTGCTTTTTCTGGGAAATCAGCAGAAGTGGATGTTTCTCTAAAATGTGTGTACACTAATGCAAACAGTGTGGAGAACAAAAAGATTTAGGGGTTTATGTCCAACTGCAGAGCTGCAAACTCACTGAGGCCACAGAGAAGTGGTGTGAAAGCATAAGACTCTAGTTCTGCAATCAATTGATACAGGTCCTTTAGCAAGGACAAACCAAGATGACAGTGAAGATTGTTCCTTTTATGTGAAAGACCAGTGGGAATGTGAGCAGCTGTGCCGTTTAAGGAATGGTGAGCTAGCTGGGGACCAATGTGTGAGGATTAGAGGACAGATCAACATGGATGTTTATATAATGGATTTTTCCTACAGTCTGCCTGATCAGGAAGAAACAAATGAGGCCTTCTTCCACTTCTTCCAGGCAAAGCCTCACATTCTCATACCCTCATGGGGATCTTGAACCATCCCAACATCTTCTGAAGGAGTAACATAGCAGGGCACTGGCAATCCAGGAGACTTGTAGAGTATACTGATAATAACTTCCTGACACAAATGACCAAGGCATCAATGAGGGAAGATGCTCTGCTGGATGTCATACTTACCAACGAGGCAGAACTGGTTGGGTATATGAAGGTCAGATGGTCTTGTTACAGTGACATAAGGATGGTGGAATTCAGGATCCTGAACTAAGTAAATAAGGAAAAAAGCAGGACCGCAACTACTACATTTCAGAAGAGGAATTTCTTTCCTTCAGGGATCAGCTTGGAAGAATCCCAGGGGAGATAGTCCTGATGAGAACAGTGATCTGGTAGAGCTGGTTTATATTCACTGCCTTCAAACTCAAGAATGGTCTGTCCTGGAAAGCAGAAAATCAAATGAAGGTGGCAAGAGGCCTGCATGATTGCCTAACTAGACTAAAACATGAAAAAAAATGTGCACAAGAGGTGGAAGCAGGTACAGGTTATCTATGAGGACTGAAGAGACAGTATTTGAGTTTGCAGAGATGGAGAAAAGATATCTCACCTGAAGCTGACTGTGATGAAGGATAAGAAGGGCAGCAAGAAGGATTTCTATAGGTAAAAAAGACTAAGGAAAATATGGGCACCACTGCTGACTAATTAAGGGAACTCATGACAGGAAGTACAGAATATTAGATACTCAGTGCCTTTGCTGCCTCAGTCTTTGCTGGGGGGACTTAGTTTCAGAAATCCCAGGCCCCTGAGGTACACAAGAAAGTCAGGAGCAAGGAAGCCTTACTCTTGGTAGATGCAGGTAAGGTTATAGTACTTTGAAACAAATTGGATATATACAAGTACTTGGGCCCTGATGGGTGTACACCTATGAGTGCCGAGAAAGCTGGCTGACATCACTGCAATTATCTTCAAAATGTCATGGCAATTGAGGAAAATTCCTGAGAAATGGACGAAAACAAAATCCCTGCCTTCAAAAAGGAAAATCCAGAGAACCGTAGGCCAGATAGCTTCACCTAGGTGGTAGAACCTCCAAACAAGCACATCCTGAGTTACATTAAGATTGTTGCCAGCAGGTTGAGGAAAAAAAAAATCCTTCCTCTCTACTCAGCACTGATAGGGCCTATTGCAGTATTATGTCCACTTGGTGCAAGAGTGACATGAACTTAATGAAGCAAACCCAACAAAGGGCTATGACAATGATGAACAGATTGGAGCATCTGTTACACAAAGAGAAGCTAAGAAAGCTGAAATTGCTTTGTCTAGAAAGAAAGAAGGCTCAGAAGGATCTTACCTGACAGGAGGGGATGAAGAAAACAGAGACTCTTCTCACAGAGCAAATTCCATTTAAATATAAGAAAAAAGATTTTAACCATAAAGGTGATCAAACAGTGGAACAGGTTGCCCAGAGAGGCTATGAAGCCTCTGTCCCTGGAGTACTCAAAACTCAACTGGAAGTAGCCTTGATCAGTCTACTGCAGCTGACCCTACCTTGTGCAAAGAGGTTGGACTGAACAATCTCCAGAAGTGCCTCTCAATGTCAATTATTCTATGCTTCTGTGAGTGATATTCTATTCTGTGATTCTGTTGTAAGAACTAAGCCTTTATTTTTTACTGTTCTTTTTAATACCCAATTTATAAAAATACTGCAATAAATGTTGCAATAGAGATACTATTGCAGGTAATTAAGCAGTACATGGTATACTAAATTAATGTTTTTCTTTACAAAAAAAAAAGAACATATTTATATTTATGACTGAAACAAAGCAGCAATCAATCTTTGAGACAGGTTCGTATGATTTTCTACCATACAGTCAAAGTTAAGGAGAAAACTAGAGTATTCAAAATCAACCAAATCAAGATACTTTCAACTGTAATTGCTGAAGACTGTTCTATAAAATTCCAAAATCTTTCTACAGTTCTTTTTAGTTGGCCTCCAAAAAATCACGCTTCAGAAACACAATTCTCTATTCCTTGAACTCTGTACATCAGTGCTACATGAGCAGGCATGTCCTTTATGACCATTCTTCTGACACGTTCCACTTTATGGACACTGATACGGAATACATGAGGAAGAGATCAGTGCCAACAGACTCAGAGGTGAGCAAGCCATGTATGGATGAGGAGACTGCAGCAAAGGGCAACCAAAATGCAGAAATTAGAGTACATCAAGGAGGAGTCAAGAGGTACAGGAGCATCAAATCATTGTGCAGACTGAACACTGAAGCATGGCTTCACTGTTCTTCTTTTTCAGGTTTCCTCAGGCTGCTGCATTTTTTTCTGTTCACTGTCTACCCTGAGAACTATGCAGTTTCCTCACTGATAGACTCAGCTGGTTTGATTCAAAGATAATATCAATGGAGTGGAAGTAGAAATGCATTTTAGCTCTATTTGAGAAATGAGACAATTGAGATACTGAAAGGCCACATCACTTATACAAGGTCATGTAAAAAAAGAAGTGACAGAAACGTTAACAGAAGCTACATAGCCTGATTCAGTGCTTGAACTACAGGAGAAAGGAGAATGCTTCTTTGTAAATGTTAAGCATGTCTTGTACAAATAAAGTAAAAGGAGAGAGATTAGAGGTATACCTCATTGATAGATCAAATTGCATAAAGCATTCATGTTCAAGGGACAACTCTGCAGGTCCAAATGAATCTCAATGAAGGACATAAGTTGAAGAGCTGGAGTAGTGACGCACATACTCTGGCACAAGAAACAGTCCATAGAAAACACTTGCTTCTGATGTTGCCTGATGAGAATGGACAATCAGAGCATCACTCATCACACTTAGAATAGCCCCTAGACACTAATCATCACTTTGAAAATCCAAGCTCCAGGAAGGCGTGAAGAGAGTCTGTAGAAAGATATTATGTAGCTAAACAAACGTGGCCTGATGTGACATTAATCTTCCACTGAATGTCATTAAAAAAAAAAAAAAGAAGAAGAAGAAAAGGGCTTTGATTATTTGGTTTGAGGATGTTCTTTTCTTCCTCCTTTTCTGTTTTTATAGATTAACTTATATCAGAACAATAGATTTTTTTACATTTTGCTTTCTAATCAGTGGAAAAGATGTTTTTCATTTCAGTTATAATAATCTTGATCCTCCTGAGAAAAACAAAGAAACAAAATAAAATTGTAGTCTGCAGAGAAGCACTATAAAAATCTTTGTTCACTCTCTCATATTTACCCAAACTATATAAAACACTAGCTGTGTATAACTTGTTTATGGCTGAACTAGTTTGCCAGTAATAAGGTTAATGCTTGGAAAACTACTTAAAAAATGCATTCTAATAGTTATTTCTTTCAGAAACAAAAAGGTACTGATCCACCTACCTATAAAATCTAATATTAGGAAATGCTCAGAGATTTAAAAGCCATCTCTTTGTCCTGAAATGGCTCAGCAAGTCAAAAACTTTAAAGCATTTCTCCAAGACTTTAACATTTCTCACAGAAACTTAGAACAGCTCATACTGGAACAAATCCAGGTGGTTAGGACATTTGTCTAGATGGCACGTTCTCACATTTGAGGTTAAAGCAGGAATGTCATTAAAAAAAAGTGACTGTGCCACAATATTTTGGTGTGTCTCCCTTTTTCCAGAATTGGGAGACAAATATATGATCTGCTGTGAAATAAATTATTCAAGCTTTCTAGAATCTCTAGAAAACACTTAGATTCCTCTGAAATGGAGAATTGTTTCAGCCATTGGTTATCTGTTTGCAAATGTCAACAGATAAGAGAGGCTGCATTATAGAGGGGGAAAAAATAGTGAAAAACAATAGAAAATCCATTATAAATTTCAAGTCATTCTGTCATATTCTTCACTTTGCTTTTTGTCTGGGAAAGGAAGGGGAGGGGAGGGGAAGGGAAGGAAAAGGGAAGCAGAAGGGGAAAAAAAAGGGAAAAAAAAGGGAAAAGGAAAAGGGGAAAGGAAAGGGAAAAGGAAAGGGAAAGGGGAAGGAAAAGGAAAAAGGAAAAAGGAAAAAGGAAAAAGGAGGAAAAGGGAGGAAAAGGGAGGAAAAGGAAAAAGGAAAAATAAGGAAAGGAATATGAATAGGAAGAGGAAGAGGAAAAAGGAAAAAGGAAAAAGGAAAAGAAAAAGGAAACACCAACCTCACTTCAGAGACCTCATTGCAGCAAAAGAGGGTATTGGTACAGTTTCTAATGAAAATGAGTGTTATGAGTGTTGCAGTATGAGTGGTTTCACCATTATATTTCATGGGAAAATTGTATGGCAAAACCTTAACTTTCACTCAAAAACCTTCATTACTGCACAACACCATACCTATAATCATTTCTATTGGCCACTTTATGCTTTGCAAAACATTAAGCACTAATAAATTGCAAGGATATTTCTCTGGACATGAGAATAAATGTTTAACCACTTGGATTTACATGTCAGAAAATGTTCAGAGGTTTATTTTTAAAATTTGAATTTCTCTAAGTGTTGCAGTGTGCAACCACCTTTTTTCATTCCTCAGCTACTACAAATAACCTGAATGAAATACAGAGTGTATTCAGAAGTATTGCTCAGTTCAAAATTATAACCTTATATTCAACATTCTCTTTTTTTAGAGAATCTCCAACTCCTTTACAAACCTGACCCATTGCCATGTGAGCTAAACACTGGGTCAGTTCACTCCTACACTCTCACTAATTTCATGAGAAATTAAGGGTGACAGTCATTTAACAGCAGCAGGTAAATCCAGTAAATTGAGATTAATCTTGTTTAGAATTTGATAAAAACATCAGAGAAAATATGAGCATTCTTTTGAAATGCTCTGGAGCTTTCCCACATTCAAGGCAGGATATTGCTGCACCTAAAGCCTAGTGAAGAATCAGGCAAAGCATTCAGTTGAATTTTGAGAACTCTCACAAAAGTAGCACACTAATTTCAGGTCATCCCAAACAAGATATCTAGGGTTAATCATGCTATCCAAGAACAGACAACTACCACCACCAGAGATGCCTTAGAGCATTCTGAGACCTCCAGGTGGGGTTCACAGAGGTGTCACAGGAGCGATGTGAGAGCCAGGCTCTCCTGAAGGAATAGCTGGAGCCCAGATATGATATTCCTGGGAGCTTATGTTGGCACCAGTGCCTGTGTATGAAACAAGGTTCTAATCAACTGGTCAGCTCTCTAGGCCCTCCTGATAGCACTAGTAGACCTCTATTGACTAAAATAAAAACCGAAGCTCCTAGCATACGTGCTAAATCTTCATATGAAGATACCTAAGGATGTTAGACTCAAACTGAAATGCACCCTCTCGTTCATGTGAAAGATTTGGAACAGTGGTTTTCTGCCTGTTTCATTGTTCCTGTCTCAATTGTCTCATATAGACATTATTAATACATAGAATTACACCAGTTTTTCAGGTTTTCTGATGTCACTTGAGACAGTGCTTGTGCCAGACATAGAAACAAATATGGCAAAAATCAGTTTATGTTTCCTAAACTTCAGCAGTAGAAAAACTGCTAGTTTGCCTTCATTGAAACTGCAAACAAATATTTGTGAGGTTAAAAAACAAGAACAGCACACAGAAAATGAATTCAAGTCATTTACTGTGAAGTGAAGCAAGAAGGAGTGCAGAGACATTAGTGTGAATCTAAAATCCAAAGGACCCCTTCAGATTCACCTGCAGACTTTCCCAGTACCAGGCAGAACAAGAGGCTCTGATTAATCTAGCAACACCATTTCTCCTTTAACAAAGTGCTTAAAATTGCATGGGTCTGAGCCAGGAAATAGGGGACCTGATAAAGGCTGTGGAACACTTAAGTTCCCTAGAACTTTAAGTTCCCTAGTTCATTAAGAAAGGCTGTCATGGGAGGCAGAGAGCTTGTCTCCTGGATCTCACAATCAGCAGGCAAGGAAATGGGAGAAAAAAAAATGCTGCTCCCTTTGCAGACAGGATCTGAAATACTCCAAAAGGCCAAGGAGGTGGTCTTTTCCTGAGCAACCCCTTTCTTAGGTGAGTTTTCTTCAGGAAAGTGCCAAATTCTCCCCTAAAATAGAGGTCTCAGACTGCAACAACAGGCAAACAGCAAGTTGTTGTGAGATTTGGGGAAAGCAAGGAGAGCCTTTCTAAATGCCTTCTTCCTTCCTAATTTAATCCAGAAGGGAATACAGAGCTGATTATTAAATGCATGATGTGTTGATAACACTGAATAAATACTTTGAAACCTCTTCCATAAGTGCCATTTGCAGACTTAAGGGGATAAAAGTCTGTTTTCCTAGAGCAGATTATACTCACCTGGCTCTGCATCGAAAATACAGGAACTATTGGACCATCCATATGCCTTATATGTGATGAAGGTTCTTCCCTTTCAAAAAAAGTCACATGTAGGCTGAGGAATTCTAAGGAGTCTGGTGGAAAAGAAAGGAACAGTAAATTCTTCCAAATTCTTATACCTTCCCGGTATTCAGGAAGGGGCTGTAGTCAAGCACTATATTGGTTTAATGTAATTTTTATGTATATTGCTAGGCTTTAGTTTTCATTAGAACCATCAACACTGAGCAGAATGAAGATACCATTCATCAGAAAATGTTATTCTTATGATACGCACTCAGGGAACCAGAGCACAACCATTAACTCTTCCACTGAATGCATAGTGGATCAAGCTTTCCTAACCACAGCAGGGGATCAATTTGTGCCTTTAAAACACAAATTACCTTCCTTATCTTAGCTTGAATACCTTGCAGCATTATGAATGATCTTCATTGCTCAGCCCTCTTTACACACAGGTTCATGAATATAAAACACTCCAATTAAAGTAACACTGCTGTTCTGTTTTAAGGGAATTCTATATACATTTATCTCTGGAGGTAGCTCCATTCACCCAATGGACTTGCAACAGGGATCATTTCTACCTGCTGTGCCGAAGTACTGTCTCACATAATGCATACAGCCCACAATTAGATGATGAAGTGGCATGGTAAAAAGGAGATTCAGCTTTCTGGGGTGAAACAGGGTGAGCATCATGTCACAACTACAAAAAGTCATCTATGAGTTAGCTTGAGGGAAAGTACTTAGGCTGAAACAAAATAGCCCAGCTTTCAGAAAGGCTGAAGCTTCAGCTATTTTATGTTTCCTCCTTAACCCACATGGTAATTACTGTGCACATCTAGCCAAAGTCAGCCATGACATTCCCAGTCACAGAACTGAGCATGCCAAGCCCCCATCCAGAGCAGCGTGAGGATTCTTCCACACAGTGAGTCATAGCCTGCTGCTGGCTACATCTGCTGCTCCAGTTGTCCCAGAACAACCCTTCTGGCTGATGGGATCTGATGATCCCATGGGCCCTGCCCAGTGCTGAAGTTAGTGGGAAGGAACAGAGTGGATATTGTAGATCACAACCTTTGGCCAAAAGGTAATGTTTTCAAGAGAAAGAGGATTCCTTCCTCAATAGATGACAAGGATAAGAAGCATCTTTCTGCTTCCAGGAAGCTGCTGTGGTACAGCAGAGCAGGATTTCAAGTGAGCTAGAGAGAACTAAGGAATTCAAGTGAAAAATGAAGGCAAAAGCCCAGGCTGTCACTTTTGGTGGAGGCATCTTCATAGTGACCAAGGGTCAGAACAAATTTTCTTAGCCACAGTAAATGAAATAGTCCCACAAAGTCTCAGGCAGGACTATGAAAATGTTCCATCTTAGTATGGGGAGATGCAAGCCTAACTAGCAAGACAATATTCTTTTACTGAGTAAAAGTGAGAGTGAAGGCAGATGTCCAAAGATCAAGTGTTAGATCTTCCAGCAAACCTGGCATGTTTGCTAAGTAGATTGTTATGACTTTTGATTTTGGCAACCAAATTCATCTGATGGTTACAGTAAACCAGAGACCTCCCAAGTGCAAGAGCTGAGCAAGAGATCAGATATGAACTGTATTTTCTCCCGACGTAAGCTTCAACACCAATCAGTTTTGTATATTCTACTTCCAAGTGCCAAAAATTAACAAACCAGCAAATCAGGGCTCCAACAGCAAGCTCAGCTCTGTATACTGAACACAGAGTTTCTTACATGAAAAACAATTAATCTGTCAGAGGTAATCTCTAGAAAGCTACCTGTGGTAGGTATTCCTAAACTCAATTGCTTTCTTCTGCTGTTCCAATGGCCATACCTCCAAAGCTGGTCTCCCTTCTCCTCATCCTCTTTTGGACCATCCTGCATGAGAAGCACAAGTCCTGGTCACATACAGGCTCCTGTAGGTGTCAGGAAGACAGGTGGGCAGGCTGTGCCCAGCAACAGTTAGCACTGGTCAGCTGAGGGACAAAGTGCCAGCGTGGAGGTGCATGCTCAAAATAGGCAGTCAGAAAGCTGCTGCTAGCACCATATGGTTTCTGCAGCATAAATGTCAGAGGAGAACAAGCAGTGCTGTAAGTGGCTTATGAATCCCTGAAAACTATGGGCTAGGAAGCTGTCCTATCTAAGAAGAAAATTCTGTAAATGTCATTTCTATTGAAGAATTATGCTACAGTACTCTTAATTTATAACAGCAACTTACACTGTCATAATAAAAAAATAAGTTGAGTTATGATATCTTAAAGAAGAAATAGACAAAAACGTCTCACATTTCACTTTTTTGTCATGTACCTGAGTACCAGCTGGCCTGAAAGACAAGAATACTCTTGTTCTTCGTAGTATGTGTTTTGCTCTTAATCTCTGGGGAAGTGATAATCCATATCTGAAGAAGAAAATCCACCAGAACTATCATTAAAGAAGAAACCGAATTGTTAGTAAGAATCAATTATTAATCTCTTTCAAGAAGAAGCAAATTGTTATGAATTATCTTTCCCCCATCCTCTAGAATACAGCATCACAGAAATTGTGTACTAAATCAACCAAAAGTTTTATCTGTTTGGAGGAAGAAGAGAAGAATTATTATATTATGCATGCCTCAAAAATCTGAAGCTGCCATGTGTAATAAATCACAGCATTTCTGAAATCAACTACTATTGTTTCAAACATACCACCATTCTCCTTTCTGTGATGAGAAATGTACTTGTACTTTGTATTTTCATAGCTGAACGAGTGTCCTGGGGGCATGTACAACTTTCCTATTTATTTATTTATATTTTAACAACAACAAAAATTTATAATCTTACAGAACAATGACCTGTCATAACATTACTGGGAAAGGCTCAGCTTTAGGTCTTTGTGAAGGGATTACGTTTTTACTGGCCTTAAAATCAACTGTTTGCTTCCAAGGGGAAAAAAGAAAAGAAAAGAAAGATATAAAGAAAATATAACCTGCTTCCAAAGGTTAAAAGTAAAATAAAACTAAATAAAATAAGATAGAACATGAACATTCTTAGAACACCCGGAATTCCCTGGTATCCTTCTGGTGCTCTGAGCACTGCTGTTTTAACAGAACTGGATGGAGAAAGATGCATTTACATTTTACTACCAGCAATAGGGCTGGGCACTGCGCCACACTGATTATGTGTACTGATCCAAGAAGCAGCTCCCCATTGACTTGAGAATGTCCAGAATCTTTTTCCTTGGTCAAATCCTCAAATAGTGCATCCTCAAAGAGCATATATCTGCCACCAGGGCAAGTAGGCATATAAGAAAGATAAAGGAACTGCAAGTAAAGGGAACACAGTGTTTGGATGCAAGTCCAAAATCTGTTCAGAACTGACAGTGGAGTGGGATCTACAACTTGTTCTCCTTCCCACAAAAAATGAATAAATCAGCTCCAGTACTCAGGCAGATCATCCTTTCTCCTCCCAGGAACCCTTTCACAGTTTTCACACTTTCATGGTCACTGTGCAAAATTAGCTTTACTTTCCTTCTCTCTCCTCTCTCATCTCATCTAGTGCCAGACTCTTTCCTCCATATCTTCTGGTGTAACTGAGTAGTCTGCATCCATCTTCTGACTTATCATTTGGCTACTATATGTCTCATCGCTCTGTGCAGAGCTCTAGACAACCCTGGCAAATAAAGAACATGAAGCAGAAACTTGAGCTCTGTGGAGGTCTGTTTGTTTTGGCTGTTGCTGTAGTTTTTATTAATAAATGCCTCCTGGTAGACTAGACTCTATTTATCATGACATATGTTATCTAGCTTATGTTCTTATACAGTATTTATTATAAAATTTAGGGTGTGCATAAAACTATTTCTCCCTCTCTTCCCAGGCAGTAAGGAGGGTGGTTATGTTAATTCTAATTCTAACTCTATTCTAAAGAGTATGATGGTCTTATGTTATTATTGGGAAACTTTGGTTAAATAAGTGATTTCTGTATTTTATTTTGAAAATGTGAAATCTGTGGTTGCTGTGGTCCATTCCCACTGGGGAAGGTTTTCTAATCCATCTACGCATTAATAATTCTCCAAGTTCCTTTTTGCTCAGCTCTCCCCGTTGTGTATTTTTCCCAGGCTTCTTTAGCTACTTCTCTTTCCAGCGCTGGCTATCTGATTGGTTTAATGCTTGCTTTCACACACCAAGTGCTGTAATCAAGAAGGATGCTGGACTAACCCAGACAAAAAAGGAAATATACATTTTCACATTTCCTCCTCCCATATTGTGACTGAATGCTAACTATTGAAAATATTCTGGTTAGGTTTAGGTTTGCTGTGAAATTTTGGGAGAAAACATGAACATAATCTAATTGAAGGACATGAAAAATTCAAATTAGCATCAGAAAGGGGAGCCAAATACTGTGGTAGTTTTCAAATAAAGCTTCTGTTTCTAAGAACAAAGGTCCTTTGTACCTCAACAGGGTACACCTCTTAGATGAGGTCTGGTCTCTTGGAAAGGCATGCAGAGTTCTGGGGCACTGAAGTCAGCTTGTGTCAAACAGACACCTGAGCTGGTCAATGTAAAGCCTGGCTTCTTGCACAACTTTGTCTCTACTGGTTAAAACAGGTGAAAAGTACAAACATATCTAATGATTGCCTAATGTTACTAACAGTATCCTAACAAAAATGGAATAAGAATGAACTTCTAGTCTCATAAAGATCTCCCTTTAGAGAATTACAAGGCCTAGATTTGTTTAGAATGGACAAAGTTTGTAGGCATTGCATATAGACCACATTAATTCTTTTCTTAACATGAAGTTGTACAACATCCTGTTATTTTCCCTTCTGAAGAGAGCCTTAAAGTATTGTGCAAAATATTGTCTTGAGGAAGGTCAGAGCTATTATGCTGAGCCAGCTTGATAATTTTAGTGTTTGCTGAATTGCTTCGCAGGTCCTTACATTCACAGTGATTTATATGAAGTGTTCTGTTTTGTATCTCTCACAAACTGTTTTAACACTGCACTAGGTAAACAGAATGTCATCAGATTTCCAGTCCTTCCTGGGTAATTTTTCCCAGTTATGTAAATGTTTATCTTAATTCTACTTCTTCCTTTGCACTTTTGCAAAATGTTTTTGCTCCTTCTCTGTGCTGAGCCAGTGTGATAATCGCTATGCAGAATTGAGACGAAAGAATACCAGGGCTGGGTGCCAAGGAGCAAGACTGCAAGCACCCAGCCAACAACCTTGTCTTTGAATACCGGTTATCCAAGAAGGCATAAAGCAGTGAGAAGAGTCTGTTTAGCATTATCACCCAAGAGCTCCAAATACACCTAGTGAATCTCTTCAGTGAAGTAATTCAGCAGTCTAGCCCCTTGTGTTTAAGTAGGAAAACTAGATGCTCCTGTAAATTTATTCACATGTATGCCAATGCCAGACATGTACATAGAAGCAGAAGTTTAGATTAACAGTCGATTCCCCTGATTATTTTTCCCACCATCTAACCTGTGTTGTATTTGGCATGCAAGCTTCTAGGGAAAGGGAACAGCATGCTAAGTGCTGGCAACAGCATTCCCTTTGATATGCTTAAATTAATTAATAGAAAACAGCTTGTGTCAACAATGTTTACATTTCTCATGTTTTCACTCTTTAACCACTTGAATTAACTATATAAAAATGCTTTAAAATCTTCTATGTGTATAAAAATACAGTACCCGTCCAAATACATTTAAGTTGTCATTGTACAAAGTTGTTGACAGACTTGAGATCATTTTCATATCCAAAGAGCAAATCTAACTCGGAAGAAGACATCGAAATGTGAGTGCAAGCTCCCTTCCAGACAAGTCCTGCTTTCCCTCCAGCTCACTAACATATAAGAAATGGGACCAGATAACTACATAAATCCACAGATTTCAGTGGGTGGAATTCTGAAGATAACCATCTTATTTCAGCAGACTCTGAAAAATCTCTAAATAAACAATTCAGCATGTAAGAGGTTGAGACATTAATCTTTCTGCTTGAGAAAAAAAAAAAATCTGCTTGCTCCCACTATGAGTGATCCTCATATCATCCTTTTGTTTGGACATCCATCTGTTACCAGTTTCAAACTTGGTTAGTTACATGCACTTAGCTAAATAGGTTTGTATTTTAGAAACACAGATAAGTTCCTCTTTAATTGTTCACACATTCTATGTTAGGTCTCTAAATCTGGATATGAGAGCCAGAGCTTACTTTGATTTGATAGGATTTCATGGTCTGCTTCTTCAAACAGTCTTACTAAGAGTGAACTTATTTCTTGTCAATGACTATATAAGGAGCAAAAAGAAAAAGGAACCAACTACTAAGGTGCTACAGTTAAGTTGTTTTGATTTAATTTAGTGAATGCCCAAGCCCACTTAATCATCCAAAAGGCAGAGTAGGTACCACAACACTCAATACTAGTTCATCAATCAGTAGCTATGAGAGACAATACAGTACTGTACTTATGATGTGGGTTTGGAATCAGGGCTGATCTAAGTTAATGTAAAGCAAATGAACTGCACAACCTGGATGAACTTAACATCCCTGTGATTTAGTTTACACAGCGATAAACCAGAAATAACACAAGTGAAGCAGACCCAATTCAGACTGCATGGCTTTATGGGCCAGCACAACAGGCAGAAAACCCCAGCCAAGAGGCAACACATGGTGTCACAGCCCTCACCTAGGACCACACTACAGATGGACTCACCAACACTGCTCTATGGCAAGGGCTCCTTGGCAGTACAGTCACACATAAAGAGAAGTAACTGTAAACCACAATTAGAGAGGACACTTCCTCTGTAGCTTCCCTGCACACTTCCTGGCACTCCAGAGCATTTTTGGAGTCCCACTATGTTTACTGCTTTGTTTTCCTCTTTTACTAGCAACAACCAGGGAAAATGGGAAATAAAGTGTGCAGTTCATCCTTCCAGGTAGAACAATTGGCTGAAGAAGAAACTAAATGTTATTCATGATCTCCTCCACAAAGACAAGAATAGGTTTTCCTAAAATGCTGGACTGAAATTAATCTGTATTTTTTCTCCTGCAGCTGCAAATGGCTGCCTTGCTTTTATTGTAATTCAGGCTTTGGCTAGAGGAGAAATGGCAAGAAGAACTGGCAAGGACAAGGACAGAGACAAAGAAGGAAACAGATTTAATTTCACACCAGATCAATTCCACAAAGTGTAGAAACAGTAAAGAAAACATGAACAGTGTTTCCACTGAGCATGATATGGAAATTTTTGGACTGTTTCTTAGAGGAGAAAATATCCAAACTGTTTCTAAGGCTGAGCAGAACAAGTTCACTGAAAGTTGATGGGACTATTTTTCCTAAACTCCCTGGGCACTTGAGAAAAATCCTTACAGTCTGCACATTTTCTATTTGTTGACAAAACAAAACAGCTGCTTCTAAATAACAAGAATACACACACACACACAAAAAAAAAAAAAAAAGGTAACTGAGTTTTCAATCTCATCCTGCTTGTCTGATATTTTGCATAGTCACTGACTTCCCAAAAAAGGAGGTTAATCTTCCTGCTCTATGACCACTCTGATGTCTAGTATTCATGGGCACA
The DNA here is from genome assembly GCA_024606505.1 of Aquila spilogaster. Lineage (NCBI taxonomy): Eukaryota > Metazoa > Chordata > Aves > Accipitriformes > Accipitridae > Aquila > Aquila spilogaster. Next base: position 55,365 of record JANHGO010007616.1, read on the forward strand.
AGGTAAGTTGAAAGTGCTTGAAAAAGACAGAGCTGAGAGCTAGGTCTGGTGGCAGAACTTGTTTTCCTTTCTCTCACAGAAGCACTGAGGGCTTTCTGGCTTGTACAAGGATAGACACATACACCTTACATAGTCTGCAGTTTCTGCACTTACATCATTCACACCTCCGTGCCATAATGGACCTATGAAGAGTGTGCCTAAAATCAGTGCAATGCAGAAACGATCCGGCCTAGTTTAGGGTTTAAAAGGATGGGACAGAGATTGGAAATGTTCATCTGGAACTCTCTTTCTCCTCATCTTCCATTCTTACTCAAATGGTTGGCACTTAGGATATGTTTTAAGTTTGAGGTGTTTATTCCTTAAATGGACAAGTTGACGTGTTTGTGGAATTAGTGCTTTCATTACAATTGTTTGTTTACTGAACTTATTGTTCCTATGTGCATATAAAGGGAAAGCAATACAAACAAACTAAAAATAAAGCAAGACACCTTAACATAGATATGTGTTGTGTTTCATCTCAATATATCAGGTCTTAGAATTGAAGCAGATAAAATCATTAGTTATTTTCTTGCATTATCTGATTTTGTATTCTGCTTTTTAAATAAGACATGTGCTTTCTTTCATTAAACAGCCTAATCACTGAATAGTCAAAATGCTTTTGACTGGGTAAACTGGTCAGATTTACCTTCAGTTTTAGGAGGAAAAACAAGTCTTGAATAGATTTTATCCAAACTGTAGCAAGCATGAAAAATTAGCCAGACTTCATGCAAATGTTAAAGAAAGGTACACATCAAACCTACATTTTGTTACCATTTTCCAGCCTAAAATGAACCTCTTGCTCTTCCAGTTCCTGATATGGGCAGCCTACTGAAAAGCAGCTACTCAGCATGTCGTATCTACACTAATTCTGGTGGTGTAAATCACCCATGCACACAGGTCCACCACCAGCTGACTTCCCCAGATAGTGGGGGGATCTCTGCAATAGGTTGGTACCTCTTCTTCTTTGGTTCTCTGTGTGAAAGAGATTGAGGGAATACAACCAGAGCACTGCTCTATTGCAGCTATTCTTGGCCATCGTATCGGCCTCTCAGGGCCATAGGAAGTGTAATGAAATGCAGTTCTAAATGTATGTCCCTGGCTGGACATAGGGGAAGTTTTTATGTCTCCTGTTGTGTTTTCAGCTCTGTTTCCTGGTGCAGGAGAAAGAGAAGGGGAAGGGAGAAATAGTGACTAGAAAGCTAATTTGATTTAACCCAAAGCAGATGGAAAGCATGGATCTCCCATTGGCTTGTTTAAAGATTGATTTTTAATAAGATCCCTTTGCTTCAAATGGGAGTTTCAGCAGAGCCTCTGCAATCCATCACTACAAGCCACTTCTCTCCCATTTTACTACTCCTGTTTCTGAATTAATTCACACATAAGAAACAAGAAGAGACACAGCTCTGAAAACTCAGAGAGGGTGAAGTGGTCATACAGTCACAGAATCATAGAATGGCTTGGGTTGGGTTGGAAAGTACCTTAAAGCCCATCCAGTTTCAACCCCCTGCCTGCCATGGGCAGGGCTGCCAGCTATCAGCTCAGGCTGCCCAGGGCCCCATCCAGCCTGGCCTTGAACACCTCCAGAGATGGGGCATCCATAGCTTCTCTGGACAGCCTGTGCCAGTGCCTCACCACCCTCTGAGGGAAAATTTCCTGCTAACGTCTAATCTAAACCTCTCCTCTTTTTGTTTATGCCATTCTCACCTGTTTGTTACTGTCTGCCTGCATACAGTGACACCAGCCAAATAAAATCGAGTGTGTTCAACAAGATCAACAAAAATACATTATTTACAATTTATCAACCCACAGCGCTAAGTACAGAAACTTTAAATTCAAGATGAAGAAGCTATCTGTCAATGTCATGCTACCTGAAAATGTTTATTGTAACAAAACATTATTTATGACTAACAGGCATTTATTCACTCAACACTTATGCTGTTTAAGTCAACAGGAATAGGTTAAAGATAAGCTGGGATTTGAAGAATCCCCAAAGAAAGACAGCTACATGCTAGGAATTTCCATCAAATTGTCCCTGACCAGGCTCTGGAACTCAAACAATCACAGCTTAATCTGACAAGGTGGTATGTGCCAGGCTTTATACAGCACTAGACAGAATCTAGAGACATTTGGTTAATAACATAATGAAGTTTGAAATTTATTGTGACTTTAATATTGAAGGATTTAAAAAGCAATTAAACTGCTTTAAAATAGCAGAGAGTTTATGGGAATGCAATATGGATTGGAACAAACAGGCCTAAATCAACACTGGTTTGGAAGTCTAGTTAGGACTAGAACTATGGGAGGTAATTCAGGAACAGATGCATCAAATTAATTCCAGTAATACTGGAGTGTTAAAAATGG
>JANHGO010007617.1:0-57665 GCA_024606505.1 Aquila spilogaster
ATGAATAACTTTTATTCAGATTTTTTGGTCCTTTCTTCATGAGATTGGTAAAGTTCAGCACCATCCATAGCCAATGCTGACAGAGTCCACACTTACATGGAGTTAAGTGTTGGATGTACCGCATCTCTTGGAAGAAGTATCAAATTTTTGGAGCAGAGAGAGTATCCTTTCACCTCACCTCTTATTTATTGTGTGGCAATGCCATTTCCATACAGGCATTGCGATGTTCCTTAAAATGCAGAAATGTGAGATTCATTTCAGACCTTTCAGAGTCAGGAACATCCTCCAGGGAAGTAAAAGTCTCTCAGGGAGCACTGTGATTAGGCAGGTACCTTGGACTTTGAACGGTATGGCCAAATCCTGCATAGGAAAAAAGAATTGCAGAAGCACCACGCCAGGTGGAACACTTTAATTCTCTTAAATATCCTCCTGCTGTGCCTGTTCATTTCCCTTCTTTATCAAGCCTTCTCAAAATCAGCAAAGCGAAATAAAATTAGAATGTGGAAGTTAACTGAAAGATGATGGATAACAGAAGAAATCTCAAATAATAGGTTGTCCCTTTTCATCTTCAGGGAATAATATGTTCCCCATTACATCCTTGTGGTGAAAGTGAGGGATTATTATTGCCCTCATTTCCACAGCTACAGTGAGGCAGGAGTCTGGAGGTGTCTGAGCCATGTTTAAAGTAACATCCTTTATGGGAAGAGAGTTGTCAGCTGCATTATCAAGTACCACACAGGACAGTGGAAAGAAATAAACTGTGATCTGTGAATTATGTCTTACCTGTCATCTCTGGCCATATATTCAGGCAGTTCTTTAGCTTGTCAATTGCTTTCTGAAAGGTCAAAATTAAGCTGCATATTTCCACCCCCCTTTGCAATAACAGTGCAAACTTCAGTGTGATTTAAGGGGCTCTAGCCTGCTCTCTGCTGGTTTAGGATGCAAAATCACAATATTTTTACTTGTACATGTTAATTACGTTGTGAGTAACATCTGTGCAGCGGCACTGTTGTTGAAACTCAGGTATGACACCTTCTACTGGAAGGTCTTGGGACTACAGACCCCGTCATCAGGCATTTACATTATCCAGGGGAAAATAAGTACAAATGAAGATCACAAGTAGCATGAGGGACAGTGTGAGAAGAAAAGCCTCTATTCTTCATTGCATTATCAGCTGCTGGTTTTCAATAGCACCCACACTCACGGATCACTCCCCAGGGCTTCATGGAATGCAGGAGCAAGAGAGATGTCTGAAGACACACTCTTCAGAGAAACAACAAGAAGCGGTTTGGGACTGCAAACATAATGAGCTCAGCTCACCTTTGCAACACCCGCACAACTTCCTTGGGTCTCAGCAGGCTGCACAAGTGTGAAAGGAACACAAGCATTGTACATTGCTCATTCATTGGCACTGAAATTTGTTGCTCTGTAGTAAATGATGATCAGAGAATGTATAAAGAATATCTTGAAAAGAGAGGGATTTTTGAAAGTCAGGCTAGAGGTTACTACAAATGAGAGTGGTACTAATATGCAATAAGGAAAGAAAAGCCAAAGATGTGATAAGAGAAGATAGACATACAGTAGAAAGTTGACTCCCAAAATAGTGCTACATGAGGAGGTTAAGAATCCTTTACTGCACAAAGTTATGAAAGATAAGGGAAAAGCAGCCTAGTGTACTTCAAGTCAAAGCTAAAGATGGTGTCCATGATCACAAATGATATCACTTCTCAATGGCAATAAAATTTAGTGGAGATTTTTAATAGGCCTGCTCTGGAACATTCTGCTCAAATAAGCACAGAAAAACCAAGTCGTTCTGGGCTTTTTTCAGAGCTGCTCCTGTCTTTGTGCAGAAGAGTGCCCCTTGTCCTTCCTCAGCTTGTTATTGTCTGTGGTTGGCCACTGCCATTTTCAAAGCGGTACATTTCTCTTAAGTGCTTTTTGTTCCAAGAGTACCTTGAACCTAAAAGAAACTGAGGCCTGTAGAAAGCTAATGGAAGTTTCAGGTGCTCAGCACCTGTGAAGAGAAGGCTCTGTTTTTCTAGTTTCTCTCAACTTCCCTTTAAACTATTTTTAATAAAAACATAATGTGGAATTGTTCACTCTAATATGCATTTCATGTGCACATACAGAGCCCTAGTGCAGTCATGGTTCTCATCTTGATTCTGACATTTGTGATACAGGCTTTTATTTCTGCTTCAGAAAGCAGAGGCAAAAGTGAGACCTTCTGCATCAACACAAAAAAAACAGGAATGTTAGAAGCTGTAAGTCAGAATCAAAATAGACAGTCACCTGATGCCTGTTCCTTTCCTGGATTTATGCTGAAATATGGGGGAGAGTGCCAATGCATTTGTTAAAAGCATAAAATATGTGAGGCTATCTGTCACGTGGGAATCAGTCTGCGAGCCTGGAGTAAGGATACCCATAACTGTGCCACCAAGATGCTTGCAATCAGCAGCAGAATTTTTTATTTGCTGTCAATCCTACAAAAAGTCTTTTATAACACTCATGTCAGCAAATTCCAGGTCCCAGGAGGTGCCACTTTTTGAAAGCAGCAGAGAACTCAGGCAGGATTTGTGGCGTGCTTGCCAAGTACATTCAGTAGAAAACCTCCTTGGTTTAATGAAGCTGGAGGAAGCAGAGGACATCTCAGTTTTGCCTGGGTTGGAGATACTAATTGTTTCTCAAGGTGAATCGGACTTCTGCACTGATTGATGCTCAGATAATTTTCATTTTCAGTGACTCCTGTTGTCTATTACTTTTGTCTCAACAGTAGCTAAGCCCTTTGGTCAACCCTTTCCTGCTCCAGTGCTCTACAGCGTACAAGTGCCTAACACACCTCCCAGCTGACATAGACAGCCTGGGAAAGGCACCAGACCAGCCGTCCCACCTAGCAGAGAGCTGAGCCACAACCTGCACACCGGGATGCTGTCAGTATTTACCAGCTGGGTTGCGTTCTGTCAGCTGCAGTGCCACCATGTACCTTCACCACCTCTGGGAGCTAACTGGCTTACACCTGATGAGCACACACTCCTCTGTGTGTCACATCCTTCTGCACATTCAGCTGTGGAAACAGCCATTTCTGCTGCTTTGTATTTCCAGATTGTCCAAGCCTGCTGAGATGCTCCACCACAGCAGAATGCTCTCACAGAGTCACCATGCAATAGCTAGAAAGTCGTTACCAGTGCTGTTTACTGGAACAATGTCTTTTGGTGCAGAAGACAGCTTTTTGCCTTTTCTCTGTCCAAAACTGGAAGCTGCATTCCTATGAACAAGAAGGGATTGTCCTCTAGCTGAAGGCCACTGACCCAGCACTGTTCTCATCCATACAGCTGAGCTTGGTCAGAGCATGGGGCTACATCTGGCCTGCAGCTGCACTGGTCCTCAGCCTGTGCTAGCCCTCAGGCAGTGCCTGACACCAGGGGATACCTACAGGTGCAGGCCAAAGCCACGTCAGGGACCTTTCCCAGCAACTTCCAGTATGGATGATCCAGGCCAACACGCAGACCCATGCTCTGGCTTCCTACGCTAGCGTAGACAAAGCCGTATGTGTCACATTGAGAACCTTCTGGTTCTGGGGGTTGTGCGTGAGAAGAACTTGAAAATCAGAGCCCTCCATTTTGGAGGCATCCCCCTGATCTCAAAAAAGTTGAAAAGAAGTTGAAAAACACAGCTCACCATTTGTATTCAGAGGACTTGTATCTCTTTTAAGATAATTCATTTTTCCTTTCTAGATATACCACTCTGAGGTCAGTAGTACCTAATACAATTAAATTGTGCCATAAAATGCATCTTATGACAATTTGTGGTTACGATGCTATTGCCTTAATTTTGTCTCTGATGAGCCTCCTTTATTGATCAGGGTTTTGGTCGATGGTATCTGTGCCTAAAAAGAAAAAAAGATAAAGCCCTGCTGAAGCTTTTCTCACTGTCTGTTTCCTATTGGTGCCTGCTCACTGAAGGTCTGTCAGTGTTATGTGAAGCAAAGGATTCTGCTTGTCAGCCTGCTGCATAGATCCACTGCAAATAAACACATCAGATGCAGAGCTGAGCTAATGGAACACTTGCTTCTGGATGCTCGTTTCTGTGCCGGGTTAATGTTGTGCCCCTGCACGTACCATCTGGAAAGGGGAAAGAACGAACTGTTCAAAAATAAAAATAGCTGGTTTAGGTTTAAGTTTTCCTTTTGTACTGTGAAGTGCAGGAAAGGAAAACGAAAAGGTGTCATTTGCTGTGACCATTGAATAGAAAAAGTGCTGCAAATGGCAGCAGGTCTGCTTCTCACCCATGAATCCAGTCCTTCATTTGTCGGGGAGAAAAGCTCCGCGCACCTTCCCACTGAACCGCAGCAGTGCTCCTCAATATAAACAATAGCTGATATCACTGAGGAGGGTTATTGGAAAAGTTATGTCAGTAATGAGGGGGATTTTCAGCCGGCATTCTCCAGGATCTGTGAAGCACTTGCTGCCCATAAGTGTGCTGATAAGCTGCTCGCTGATTAGGATACTCTACTCGCAGTGAAATCAGGCTTCTGTTTCTCTTACATGTCTCCTCTGTGTCTTAAAAATACCACTAGCACATCAACAGCTTATCAAACGAAGCTATATGAATTCAGAACATGATTCCCTTGCAAGATCGTTCAGGTTAGGTGTCAGCAGAGACTGGAAAACAAGGCGCTAGCAAGAGGTGAACGTAACAAGCACATCTCATAATCTTCCAGTGTTACAGCCCTCATTCTCTCCTTCCTGTGCTTTTGAATATCTGTTGCCCTCACTACCCTGGTGTTTGCTTTTGACTGTGGGCTCCTCAGGGCAAGTGTGTCTCTGTGTCAGTAACATGCCACCTACTAATGGTTCTGCACAGGCGGTAATGAGCGAGGCCATGACAAGCAGCTGCAAATACAAATAATAGCAGCCTGGGTGCTCTGTTCAGTGCCTAGATGCTTAAAAGAGGAAATGAATCACCTGACTGCTCATCTGAATAATCACATGGGGACCTGTATGTTTAACAAGTGTAACACAGATCCTCCAGCAGTCACGCAGGAGGCTCTGCCATCCTGACGCTGCCTGATGACAAAAGAGCTGTGGATGACTGCAGGGACGGCTCCCGAGCAGGGAGCTGCCATGCCTACAACAACCAGTGCCCTTTGCGGTCCCTCAGACACAGCGCTAGACGCTGCCACCTCCAGAAAACCACACTGCTCTCGCAGCAGGTGTGAGAAAGCCAAGGAAAAAAGGGAGTGCATACAACCCCCCTTGGCACTAAGTGGCGTACCTTTCCATTGCAGAGATAAGAAGTTGCCAGCACTGAAGCCCTTGTCTCAGGGGTGAAAGCTGCTTGACGCTGTAGGGCTTTTCTTCCTTTTTTAAAAGCTCTTTGAAAATTGGCAAAATTTTGCTTCAGAGTATGAAGCTGTCGTATCCTCGCTAAGTGAGGGGCAGTGTCTAGCAACTGAGCTTTCTCATCTTGTCTTAACAGCAAATGTCTTCTTGCACAACTCTAGTTATGATGTATGGAAAAAGCTCATTTTAACCACATATGTGTTTAAAAAACTCTGAATTTGCCACATGCGTGTACAGAAAAACAGACTGGTACAACCAGATACCTATGGTTCCAATTTATCTGCTGTACTTTATTTTATATCTTTAACATACTGTATGGCAATTTGGATATATCCTAATGCTCTGAAGCCCCCAGGATGAGGATTCACCTCCTTCTTTACATTTGGGGGTTCATACATCCCAACTCAGGTATGTGGAATAGGCGTGGGGTTATGCTGTGACTCAGATAATCCCTGCTTGTCTCTTTCTTCTAGCAGACAGATCTTGGGCCAGATCTGGAAGCAGTGGGGAGGATTTCCAGCAGAGACAGCCACCATGTAGGACCAATAAGGAGCACACTCCCTTCTCTTAGCAGCCTCTGCACAGATGGATGGATGCTGCCCTTCCTCCCTCCTGTAGCCCATGATAGGAGGGACTACACAGCAAAGAGATGCTGAAATTTCTTCAGCATTTGCTTTTCCTCAAGACTGCTCAGACCACAATTTCCATAATCTGCAATATGAACTTTTACTATATAAAATATTAAGTATCTGTCTCATCTCTATTTGTATGCGCATTAAAACATTTGCGCAGGAAAAACTATTAACAGCATTTCAAAACCATTTTTAAATTATTAGTTCTGTTTCTGAAGCACTTTTAAATAGACTCTGTTTTAGAGTCATGATGATAAAAACCTCTGAAATTGTTTGTTCTGTGAAACTTTTGAGCAATTTAGCTACAGAAACCTTAGAGTTTCGTATATTTATCTGTGGATTTATTAATGGCAAGCACTTGTAGCAGCAACTGAGGTATCATGAGCAACATCAACATAGCCTAAAGCAACTTAGTTCAGACCAATAGAGGGGAAGAGGTCCTCTCTGACTGAACTTTAGATTTCTTTTGTGAGAATGAAACTAAAAGGTCTTGATACAGTACACTTAACATGCTTGGACTGACAGCTACCCCTTTTCTCAAAGCTTTTCTTTCACCCACTCTGTGGCCACAAGAAGAGTTTCAGCTGTTCTCTCTGCACTGCTCTTACCTTGCCTGAGGTCTGGGAACTTCTGCCAGGAGTGGGAATGGGCTGGGTATAAATGAGGCTCCTGCCATCAAACTCTTCCTGGTTATAAGATCAAGGTTATATTTTTATTAATTAAGCACCTGAAGGCTGCAGCTCTCGCTCTCTTTTTTCTTGACTAGTGTCTGATTCTGGCTCTTTGTCTCCCAGCCCTGTTCAGTTCTATCTCAGAAATGAGTGCATGTGGGACCCCTAAAGCAGAGGCTGTGCTTTCCTACAGAGTGTGCTGCAGCAGGGCCCCCAGAAATGCTTTTTCTACCAACGGGAGCGCTCCATCTCAGGGTTCAGCAGGGATGCTGCAGTCGCTCACCTCTACGAGGAAGAATCAGCCCATTGCACTAACAGCCCCCGTGCTGCCCTAACCGCAGGCCCTTTTGGCAGTATCTTGAGCTGCATTTGGTCTAATTTGGGGCAAGTTCTGTTTTGCACAAAATTATCAAATTCTTCGTGGAAATGAGAGAGGGTAAAGGGGCACTTGTTGCTCTCTTTGCCTACATTAGCTCTCCTGTGAAAGCAGAAAAAATGTGGTCTGAGGACCAATTAGTGTTGAAGTATTTTACAGTCAGCAACAAAGAAAAGCTTGGGAGCAAACTACCCAGACTTCAGTAGACTGAGGTGGAGCTTTCACAGAACGCGGCACACTCAACAGCCCATCTTCAGAAAGGAAAAACCTTCCTTAGCACTCCAGTCCGATGGAAGGATAGCATTCAGACAGGTGCACTATTTGTTAGTGCTCGCTGCTGCCTATCTTCATCTTCTCACAGCAGAGAAGTTCCTGGACACCACCCTAAGGCAAGCACTTCTGTACATATGCTGTGCAGTGAGCTTAACGCAGATGTTGCAGATGCTACAAGGTGTCAGGAAGTGAGGCAACACAGTGCTTGCACCCATTTTGGCACCAGAATACTTCCTACCATGCTCTGAAAGCTTGTTAACATTAGGTCCATTTTCATGGTTTCCCCAACCTCGCTAAATACTAGATGACATTTTTATTTTTCATTTTTCCCTGTTTGCAAAGATAATAATTTCTAGACCCACGTGATCACCAGTATATATTGTTAGGCTAATATTCATGCATTCAGCAGGACAGTTATTTGAGCTCTGAAACATTTCCATACACACAGCAATCATTTCTAAAATGATTTTAGCTTGAATCTCATTGAATCAAAATTACTTAGCTACCAAAAATGGATAACGTGTTTCAGAAAACGTAATCGCAATTGCAAAACAATTTACAAAAAAATTAGATCTGGATTTATTTTCCGCAATGACTCCATCACTTTACCTCTTGTTTTGTGAATTGTTGGCAAACAATACAGAGGTTTTTCTCACCTCAATGTAATTCACTGCTAGAATTTATTTGTCATATAATTTAAGAGTATATTCTTGATTTATAGTTTCTTCGAGAGAAATTTACAGCAGCATTCAGCACTCTTTGTCGAGCTGCGTTGGTTAATATTGATTGATAACGCATATCAGATGATAGTTTTCTGCTCCCTGATTAGATGACACTCCTATAGTAAAAGTTTTTCAATGCCAATTCTAATGCTTTTTAATTCCAAAATTACTTTCAATGAGAATTCTCTTGTAATCATTCAAAATGTCACTTGTTTCACCTATCACTTTTGCTAGCTAATATATATCATATTCAAGCAAGGAAAATAAAAAGGGAGCGAATGCACCCAGAATAAATGAATTCCAATGGTATTTGCTGAAAATTTCACCTCTACTAAAATATATATATATATTTCACGTCAGTGTATACACTCACAGTTTCTGAATTCTGGATTAGGTAAATCTCCCAGAAACATCTATTTGCAGAGAAGAACAGCTTACCCTCTAACTCTTTAAGGAAGGGTTATTTATAAGGGAAATTAATCATGAACATAATGTAGCTGATGTAAACCACTCCCAAGTTTTCACCTCGGGGCAGGTGAACAGTCTTTGTATGTTGAAGGCTAGACCAAGCGGAATTCAGAGAGAAGCCTGACTGTGGTGTGGACACAGCTGAAACTCCAATTAATCAAGCTAGCTCAGGGAGTTTGATCCCAACCCAACCGTAACAGCACAAGAGAGGCCAATGCAAGTGTAAGCTAATGCAAAGTGAAGCACCCTGTGTAGCTGCTCTGTGAGGCCACGGAGGTGACCTGGGCAGTGGAGGGGAGGCATGTCACATCACCGGTGCACAGTGTGCCCTTTGTGTGGGATTTTGCTCCCATTTCTTTGTCCTTACCAAGGTGCTGCTCTGCACAGGCCACCATCCTGGCTGGGAGCTCTCAGAGCAGAGCAGAGCCTCACCAAAGCTGAGTGCCTGGTTCCTCGCAAAGGCCTCAACCCCATACACACGAGAGCTCTGACACACTCAGGCAAAGTTTATCAGCTTGAAATTACATGCTGGCTTGCATGTTTGGATGACCAGAAGGGAATTTTCACCAAATCACAGAGTGGTTAAGATTGGAAGGGACCTCTTTACAAACAGATCGTGTAGAGACAGGTTGGGGAACATGCAGTCCCATCATGCAGCCTAGCAACCTGATTGCATTGAGTTCCACCTCAAGCTGGGATGGGAACATCCAAGCTGCTGGGGTGGTAGGGCTGCAGAAGGCAACACTGCTCTGAATCAAGGTGTCTCCCCCTTTTCCACGAAGGGTGTTGCAGTCCCCATCACTGCAGACAGCAGTTGGCACATGGGACTGGACCAGTCCGGCATGGAGTCATGCAGGGACAAGTGATACAGTCTTTGTTACAGAAACATGAGTACCATTTCTCCTCAGGGCTGGGGATGAACCTGCCTAAATTCAGATGAAGGACTTTGACAGCTAATGATGCTAGGCTGAGAGTGGGGCAGCAAAAAGTGAAGTGTGGGAGGAAAACAGTGTGTTGAAAGGGCAGTCGTCTGCTGGTCAGGCAAGCAGCTAAGAAGAGGAAGATAAAAGACTGCTGGAGGTTAATGTGTAGGCAGATGTTTCACAAGTTATTTATATAGCTGAGCCATTGATTTGCTGCTGCTGTTAGTTTTTTCCCCTAAATTAAAGTCTCCTTCATGTTAAGATGGTTTTTGTTTCAAACACAGGCTCATCATTTGCAAAGGGGAAAGAGTTCTTACTCTAAGAACACCAAAGAGGCTATCTGTTTCTCCCAGTGTCAGAATTTGGATGTGAGGTTGAAGGCAATTGCTAACTTTTTGAGACCAGCCCTAAACTGTTGCTGCCTGCATTACCCTTGCTATTCAGCCAGGGTCATCCTTTCAGCAGATGGACTTCAGCATTGGATCACTCCAAAAAGCAGAAAAAGTGCCAGTGTCCAAGGACATCCATGTGCTGTGCTAGAAGCCATATGCTGCAGTTGTCTCCATGCAACAGTTCACTGCCCCTTTACAGTCCTTTGTGCTTAAGAAATCTGTTGTTGCGGGCTTCCTCCCTCAGTCATCATGAGCTCTGCCAAAGTTGTCCCTGTTGATGACTCCAGGCCATGGCTTTTTGCCCATCTAGCAAACTTCTTAAACAGCTCCTGATTTGCAAGCATATTTTTTGACTTGCATCCACCCTCCAGTCAGATTCTCTTAATATTCCTTAATGATTAGAAATTCAATTCTGTGAAGCTCCAAATATTAATAATGCTAGTTAGGACTGTCCTTTGTTCATAATGAATGTAACCAGACCAAATAAGCCATAGGCAACCAACAACTCATAGTCCTGGAATTAATCTATCATTATCTGTTGGAATGATGCTCCAAACACAGAGCTGTCAAGTGGAATCTCCTTTTAGGCATAAGAAAAAAGCCTTTTCAATCACTGAAACTCATAGTTTTGCTGCTAGCTGCATAAGATCTTCAAAACTTTAGTTCCCCATAATAATGCAGTTTTCACTCTATGATGCAGACAGATGCTTTAGGAGTAATTCATCCTACCTTCCAGTATGATTCAGCGTTTCGTAGCAGATATCATCTCTTTAATCCTCCTTCCTTATGCCCCAACATTGCTCTGGAGGTTACAGTTAGCATGCTTTCCCATTCCTGCAGCCACTGATCACTTTAGAGGAGGTAGGATCATAGAGAGTACCATCCCCCAACTTAGTCCTTCTTACAAGAGCTGCAACTTGAGATTTAAAAATTCACGTGAATCATCCTGTTAGCTCTCTGCAACAACATCAATTACATCAGACCTCCTTTCATCAGTGAGAATTTCCAATTCCTTTTGCACAAAACTATCCAGCTAGTATTAATGCATGAACTATTCAATTTCTTCTCTTCCCAGTTAGCTTCAGCACTGTTCAATACTAACGTGACTTCCTGGAACTGAACTACATTTTCCTTGCTAGTATCCTTTTCCTTAATCTTTCACACCCTGCTAGTTGCTTCCCTGATTAGACTAAACCTTTCTTTCTATATTCTCTTGTCCCTTGGGAGAGTGGAGTAGCACTGCAGCCCTAAGGCATGAGAGAGAGCTGCCATGGGAGAGCAGCATACAGCTTGAGAGCTTGCAAGGATGTGTTGCCCATGTTCCCACTTGCAGTTTCAGGAGGTTACAGAACCGCAAAGTGAATATTCTGTTTGCTAACATATGAAAAAGCTACTAGCTGAACTCTCCTGCCGAGGCTAAAAGTTGTGATGGTATACATGGTATGCTGGACTATTTCATTGAAAGTAAAGCTGTAAGAGCATAGTGCAGTTATCTGCATCCTCGTGAGAGGATGTAGCCCCAGATGTCTGATTCCTCCTTTTGGTTGGCAGTGAATGGGAGGAAGGGTCACATCTCGCAGTCAGCTGCAGCAGTTCATCCACAGTGTCCAGGACCCTGAGTCGTGCTCTGCAATCCTGAGCTGTCTGGAGCTTCCCCTGAGGCCACCAACACAGTCTCTCTGCTCTACTTCCAGCCTTTGTTGTTTCTGCTCAGGAGTCTGTGGAGGAAATTAATGCCATTCCTAATACAGTACTGCCCAGGGCTAAGCAGCCTATTGCAATATAAGGCAAAAATATCAATTTGCAAATATACATTGAACTATAAACTACTTGTGGTTAGAGGGGCCCCCTGAGAAACAGTGGAAAGCATGTAATGCCTTACATCCTGCATAAGCAGGCAGCAGTGGAGCTTGCAGCAAGCCCCAAGGCAGCTGTGTAGAGAAGTATCAGGGAGTAATCATAAGAAGTGAAGGATGGTGGGACAGACGTGAGGGGCAATGCATGGGATTCAGACCACCATCTCTCTTCTGAGAGACAAGGGTGTTTCCTTCCTCACCTTCTTGCCAACTCTGCTGCTCCTTGTGCAAAAGAGGGCACATCCCAAAGATGAGTGACATTTAGCTTGAACAGCACAAACACCAAGAATAAACCTGGGAGATGACAATTTGGTGTCTCTATACACAGTTTCTGCACTGGTGGGGCAAACAGGGTCTGTTGACTTCTTAGAGATCTAAGTCCTTCTCAGGTACCCAGAAAATGATGGAGGTTCGTGGGTAGAATATTGTGCCCTCAAACAGGCAGGTCTTCAAAGTAATGCCCATGTCTATCTGTTTCCTTGGTTGATACTCTATAGATAAGATAAGATCAAGACACAGCTAATGCCTAAGGGACATTATTATTTGAGCTATAGTGTTGGCATCTCAGACTCTGGGATTCAGTCTAACTCTGTATTCACAGAAACTTCCTTGAACTGTTCAGTGTTATTTTAAATTTTAGTTTAAAGGTTTATTTTAGACTTGCATTGAAAATATTTCAGCATGTGGGAATGAAAAATAAAACTCACTCAGTTCCCCTGTCTTGGCTGTGAATTAGCCTTTCCTCAGTGGGATTTTCAAGAACCTTAGTCCCCTCTTCTCTCATGCCACTTGACTGAAGCAGCTCCCCAGTTTCACATTTACATTTTTCACTTCATTAAATAGAGCTCCATTTACCTTTAATTAGCTTTACAGAAATACAGGAATCTTCTCTGAATGGACATAAGTAACAGTATCTAGTAACCCTTCCAAAATATCCAAGAAAAATGAGCAGAGAGGCCAATTTGGATAAGGTAGACTATGGATGTGAGGCCATGATGGGTGAACACACTACAGCCAGTGATACAGTAATTTTCAGCCCACCTTCAAATGGTTTTGTATGCTATAATGAATTTAGTTTCTGACATTCTGGGTGAAGAGAACCTGCTTATTATGGAAAAAAACTATCTTCATTTGGTGCTTATGTCAATAGTTCTTGAAAGATTCCCAGTGAAGCATATGAGGACCACAGTCTTCCTTCCAGGCAGCTTTCAGCTGTTGTTTTCTGTAGTCTCTGACTTGGACCAGCAGAAAGTATTCCAGCAGTTAATGTCTCCTAAGTTTTCTGAATGGATGAAAGTGTGGCTTTGTATCAATACAGACTGACAGTTGGAATTCCTGGGCTCTGCCATTTTCCTGATAGCAGTAAAACATAGGGTTGAATAGAAAATCAACATCACACTTAATTTTTACATCTGGAAACAAACATGGATCTGTTGTTCTGAGTGATTCCATAGCTGGTCACTCTCCCTTTCTGGGTATCAGACACTGGCAATAAGACGACACCTCTGAGAACAGGTGAATTAGCACCTACTCATCCTCCAGCAAAGCAATGTATCATCACTTCTGCTGGGGATATTAAATTGTGCCCCACATCCTCACAAGATGCAGTAGCTCTCACGGTGGTCCATAAAAGCACTTGGATGTTAGATCAGTTTCAAAGTTGGCTGTTCACAGGTTACCCTCAGACTTAATTGTGCAGCTGTTTGTTACTGCCCTGCCACAGACAGCTTTAAATAGAAAAACGTACAACAAAGCACACACATATCCTTGGGTACATGCAAAATAAATACAGAAAATATCTGACATTTTCATGGTAATTGGATATATGTGAATACCATTCCATAATAAAATGACTGCTGTTGGCTAAAAACACAGATTTTTTTCCATAATATTATCCTAGTATTTGATAATTCATTTTAACAGATAAATATGTCAAGTGAATTTGGATATGTTGGAAATTTGCATTTGAGCACCATCCTACATACAGATTCTTCCAAAGCCCTTGAATATAAATGAATCTAAATTATTTCCATAACACGTTGAACCATTATGCCAATGAGTGAAAAACTCCTCCTAATGCTGCCAATTTATGTTCCAGATTGTGTAACAGGAGAGTAATCATACTGCAAAAGTTTCCAAAATATGAATACTCACATACGCAGTGCTGTATGTTAGCCTAATTTAAAATGAATGTTACTTATTCTTGCGCAGAGAAAACTGCTCCTCACTGTAAATATTTCTGCACTGATGGAGAATTTCTGTTATGCACTTTATGATCAGCCGTATGAGTCAGAACAGAGCCTTCTCCTGATTTTTCTCATCCAAAAGAATAATTCTATGAGGCTCAGCAGTAAATATTCTGAGTATTTCTTTCAGAAATTATCTGTGACACCTACAGTATGTTCCCTGACATAACGAGCAATAACATTGTCACTAAAAGCAACTTATCAATAATGCTTCAGTAACGCAGAGTTGCATTTATTATGATTTTGTGATACACTCCTATATATTAATTTAAACTCATACAGCCGTTTAAAATATATCTCTATCTGAAATCATCTGCATTCTGAATTATTAGTTTTCTGAAAACAAGTTGAAACCAAACTTGTTTTATAGCCTCTGTGGCCATTCTATGTCAGAACTCCAGCTTTGTTAAATCAGCTTAGTTTGCTTGTAGGTCCCAGGGATGAAGAGAATATAGGGAACTTTGTTTACGTCTGCAAGCACCAGGCCAGATATACTATCTTGTCCTGCAACCTCAGCTTTACTATACAGTTTAAGAAGCTGGGATTAGGACTTTGTGAGTGTTAGGAGACTTGGGGAATGACAACTTTCTAAACGTTTATTGATTAGTTCACTTTAACCTTCCTTTCTGCAGATTTCTCTTTAAGTTCCCGATAAATTTCTTCTCTCCATTAAATCTGGTTCTCTGCTGAGACATCATTTCTCTTTGGAGATTTATTTCACTTACTTTGTTGTTCATTCACTTTATTACACTGTTTTCTAGGTTGGTTTTTTTTCTATTAACATAAAGTCTGTCACTACAAATCCATGTTTAATGACTCATTCCTGAGGCAAATGACACATCGTATGCTCTGGAAAATCATCCAAGCAGGACACCGAAGCCATTCCAAACTTAACTTGGACATGATGTGATAAACTCTTTCATCAAGGGGCTAAGAAAATGGGTACCTCCACTTCTGGGGATACAGTAGCACAATCCCATTTACTACAGTTAGCAAGAGGTGAAGTTACTAAAGTTTTAAACGGATACTGCTGGTATCATAAGAGGACTTTTTGGGCAAAGCAAGGAGGGTGAGAGGCTGAGAGCTAACAAATCCAGCAAAAATTCTCCAACACAGCTTTCCTATAACAGCTTTTGAGGCAGCTGCTTATCAGGCCACTTATTGTCTCTTACTTCTGGGTGTTAAGTCACCAAGATTACAACCAGCCTGTCTTCTCAAAGGGGATATGAGGAAATTCAGTTCTGCCTTCACACTAAGACCTTCAGTAGCCAATATTTTACCAAGAAGGGCCTTCTCTTTCAGTCTGAACAATATCTTCTGACTTATACCTGCATTTATAAATCGTTTGGCATAAATCTAAATTTATGAAAACTATCTTCTGTGGGCCAGATGGCCTTTGTGTGTATTTTAGCACTAGTACCAACAGTGTGGGGAACTGGACAGAAATGAAACTCCTTTTGATTACTCCTATCATTGCGTTTTAACGATGCACGTCTTCTAAAAAGACAGTTACTATCAGACAGAACAAGAGTGGTCAGACTTTTCTGAAGAAAGTACGAGCAAAATCACAACACTCAAACTAGGCACCACTTACCATTGCTCTCAGAAAGGAAACTGAGAATGGACTTGGTTCTGCATAAAGATTTTCCAGCCAGCATCATGCATTCATCCCCAAGCTAAATCATCACCACGTGTTATAAATGTCTTAAATAAGAACAAAAAATCATGAAAAATATTTGGTTTTCTTAAACTTTAGTATACCTGAAAGGAGTAGGTAGCAATTCTGATGGATGTACAAAGAAAAAAAAGTGAAAACAGAGAATAGTGAAATCAGAGTACAGAAGTGAATTAAAGCCCTGACTACCTAAAAAACACAACTGTACAGCACTCCAGGGTCTGATTTGTTAAGTTAAACTATCTAGATTAAGAGAAAAGGAATACGAGTAAGAATGTAAGAACAGCATGAAGAACATATTTGTTTAGGACACTATTCTACACATTTCCTGCAATTCAGCAATTTGTAAGTAAGAAAATTTGCACTGATTCTCTGACCTGCAATATAACTGTAAAGCTACCTTTGAGATTTTCCTGTTCTCCTTGAGCTAATCTGCTGGTTTAACTCCTGAAGTTTGTTGAGGAACATGATATTTATTGCACAATAAACACCACACAGAGGGTTTCCTCATAAAGCTCTGTCTCAGAAATAATGACATTTTAAATGCCAAGGATTATCAACAGGTGGAAAATAATAAGTTAAGATATTACTCTGTTGATATTTCTTTAATGCCTTTAATCCAGCAATGAAAATTCAGGACAGATGCGTATGGCTCAGTAAAAAAAGAGAAATCTAATTCTTTAGCAAAAAAAAAAAGGAAAGTCAATCCTTTCCACATACCATTCTTCTTGAACAATGTTTAATATCTATTTACTAGATGTGCACAGAAATCTTCCAGATCATGGGAAAAAAATGTTCTTAATTCTAACCGTATACGAATTTGAATTACTAGGAATAGTATGAGAGAGCTTGTACTCAAGATCTGTGCACTGATGTCTTAACTGAGACAGAGAAGGGAACTGGAATTAGCCAAAGGCCTTCTGAACACCTGGCAAAATCAACCACCAAATCTTTGGAGGCTTGTCTATTCCTATTTAAATATGACCAAGACCTGTAGTGGAAATACATAGAAAAAGGAAAGAAACAAAACCACCACAATTAATGCTAAGCAACATCACAACTAGTAATCAGAGAAGATTCATTAGATTCTGACTAAATTTGGAGAACACAATAACTTTTCACATTAAGCTTTCTTAAGTCCAGCCAGATGTAGAGCTTACACTCGTTACAGTTTCAGTGTGGAGAAGCCCTCAGACCCCCACACTTCACTCACGCCCAGCCTGGACTAGAGGATTTCAGACTGCCAGGTGACTGCCTGGTTTCACCAAAACCGATGGCAAAGCTCTCACTCACTTCTGCAAGACCAGAATTTCAGGCCTGGGATCTCTGTCTTATGAACATTTCTGCATAATATATACACACCCACGCAGCCGCAGAGGTGACTGCACTGCCTATAACATTTTGCTGCCGATCAGAACGTTACTGGACAGTCAGCAAAATCCTTGGGTTTCTAAGACAGCAAAAACAAAATATTCTGAAACTTCTGATTTGCATTTCAGCTGAAGCTAAGACATGCCTCTTTTCCTGGTTAAATTTTAAACTGGGAAACTTGAAGAGCAACAGTATAGCCTGCATAAGAACCCAGGGCATGGTTTGTCATGATTAGGATGGGTTCTTCTGCCCTGCAATAATTTCCAGCATCAGTCATAGTACTGACTTCAGAGATTAGCTCCATTAGCATGCATTCCATCTGCACACGTTTTATTTGCAGAAGTAATGTGGAAGCAGAAAATGCATAGGTTCTCTGCTTGGGGAAAGAAGAGGGTGTGCTGTTCAATGCATTCAAATTACACTGCCTTTATGAACAGAAGTCCTACTTGTGTGATAAAAAAGCAAGGGCATTCATCAATGTTCCTCTTCCCTATTGCTATTCAATCCTTTATGAAACTCAGCCTGAAAACATCTGCTGAAACTTTCTTCCTCTTACAATCTACCTGTTCTAAATAAAAAGGACTTTGGATAGAACTAAACCATTTTCTTCTTTCATTGTTAATACTTACTTTGCTTTCCAATGGCTGAAATCTATCTGCAGCTCACTGCTTTCCCTTTCTGAACATGTAGTTCCGAGACCTCCTTTTTTAACCAACGAAGATTCACCTGGGGACTGTCTCCTAGGAGACTTAGATGAAGATTTAAGCAGAACATCACATTTTAATCAGATTTATGCATTTTGCATACAAATAAATTGTCACATAACAATGAAAGTCCTTATATTAATAAGAAAATATATTAATGTTAAAATGGAAAATACTAACACAAGAGACTGGCAGTCATTTAAATCCTATTAAGAATTAAATTCCAGAGTGGGAATCTGATTTAAATAGAGTTTATATCTAATGTGACATCACTAGAGCCATTATCTGCAAAATAAGCCAATGAGTAGTATTTATTTTATAAGACAATCCTGTATGAAGTACTTTGGTTAGGTCAGTACAAAAATAAACTAAAATAAAATAGAGCTAACCCTAGACTTCTGGTTATTTAGCATTTTTATTGCGTTTGCTGGGTTTTATTTCATTCTCAACTTTGATATCATTTAACAAAAATTTTTGTTAGGTGCAAAAACTCTGCAATTGGAAAAAATATTAAAATCTCTGGAAAATGCACTGGAGTTTTTGTTGGTATGAGGGTAATGAAGTTGTCGTTACAGATTTTTACCTGATTTTTACTATCTGTTTGTAGCTACAGTCAGATTCAAATGGATTTTGCTTTGAGTTGCCCAATTTCCCCCTGCAAAGTTGGCTCCCTATGCCTGCTGCAGTTTGAAACAAAACCTTTTCTGAACAGGAATTCCAAATCTTCCAAATCACATTAGGAAGGAAGAACTTGGTATCAAAAGGCCAAGCTGCCACTATTTCTTCCTGATGACTCTCATTTAACAGCCATTAAAATGCAAATAGAACTATGATTTTCAGATCACAAAATTAACATTAACAGCTGGAATGATTGATTAAAGGTCACGGCAACTGTATAACTTAATTTCCTATATAATTGTGTTCAGTTTTCTGCAGATTGTTTGGATTTCTGAATTAATTTTAGCTGTTGCTGAACAGTGACAGATGCATTTATTGGTCTTCATTTTTGTTAATATCTTCCTGTGTGAATGATTCCCATCTTTCCAGGAACCAGAAGAGTACCCAGAGGGGACACTCCAGAATCACTATCTTCAACTAACAGGTTTTTCAGCATATTAGCAGATCTCTCAGAAGTTTTTTATTGACCTGGACAAGACCAAAATGACAATTCGTGTGTAGCTAACAAGTTTCTCCTCCAGGAGCTTTCTCATGTATGTGTTTACAGAATAGTATAAAAATGGCGCATAACTCCCCAAGAGGCTTTGAGCTCACTGCTCAGATCCTATCTGAGCAGCCCACCTTAGATCTGGTCCACTTTAATGGATGAAATAAGATACAGATAGATCAACTTTCATTTCACCTTTGAGTCAAATCATCGATAAGATGAGAAGGCAGCATCTGCCTGCACTGCTCCTTAGGTGGGGATAAATAAAATTCAGCTGTAACTCTACAGCAAGAGTTTCAGTCATTTTTCAAAATCTTTCAGAGAAAGATCCTCAAGTGCTCACCACCACCAAGCGCAGCCATCATTTCAGAAGAATTCAGCCCAAGAGTTTGAGCTTTTTTGCAATCTGTCTGCTCATTTCAGTGCTTACCTGGAAGCAGTTCTAAGAGTCAGATCCCAGTGATAGATGAGAAGTGTTTCCGAAAAAATATAACTCTAGTGAATATGACCAGAGGCCAGAGCTAGCATAACTTGCAGCTGATCCCACACCCACATCCCAGCACAAACCCAGCACCAGCTCCGGCGCCCGCACCTGTCCCAATGAGAGCACCATTCCCAGCCTTTGGCCGCTCAGCCCCACCTCTGCCTGCTAAGACTCACATCAGAGACTACTGGGAGCCTGGTGGGACTCCCAAAATTTTCAGCTTTTGAAAAGATCAGAAGAGCGTGTCACTTAAATATTAGGGAGAGAGAGGCAAAGTGGAGTGGAGAGAAAACAGAACCTTTTCTTTTTACTTCCCCCATTACTGCAGGGGACCACTGAGCCATTCTCACCAGCTGAAGTCATCTTTTTTGGAAGAACTGAAGGCAGTGCTGATGCCCCATTCCTGGGACAAGGAGCAGCTTCTGAGGCTTCTCCTCTTTCTACTGAAGTTTTCTATAGAGTAGTGGAGAATGGTTACAGTGTGCAGGAGACACCAGAGCCTGGGCCACACACGCCTGCAGGCAACTTCCAGTCTTTTCCTTTGGTTCCTAAGATTTTGAGCTCCATGTTTTCCTGTCCACCTCACTCTAGAGAAAGCAGATCTAGAACAGATGTGTTGGGGCAGAGAGTGATCCAACAAGTGATCCACCATCGATAAGCTAAGCAGCCCCTGTGTGGGAGAAGGCAGCAGACAGTTTTTATTTTTGCAGCCTCCCACGGCCCTTCATGTATGAAGGTTTAGCTGTAAAAATCCAAACCACTTCAGCAAGAAGTCTAATTGTTGTCAAAATCAGGAAATCAGGATACAGAGAGCCTGAAATTACCCAGCTCAGGCAAATGTGAGCAAACAGGAATTGGAACAGTTCATTTTCCACAGGCAGACAAAAAGACTGAAATGAAATTAACCTTAAAGTTTTGTTACAGGCGGCAAGATAATGAGTCCTTTGCTGCTTAAATGAACTGAGTGTTCTCACAGATAAAGTCTCATTCTCAGAGCCACACAACTCTTCTCGTAGTCATTATTCTCTCCTACCCACATTCTAAGATGTTTCATACGTGAGGAAAAGCAGAGTATCTTGACATGTATGAGATGAGGATTTTACCTAGTGGGTTTACAACTGGTACTTGTGAAAACCTGAACTTTTGCCCTTGAAATTCTTTGTTTGTCAGTCAAATACAGATTGCATGAGGAGCACGACAAAAGCAGTCCCATAGCCATTGTCCACAAAGCATTATCCCAGAACAGAAGGACTATCTCCAGTGAGGAGAAGGCGATTATTTTCAGGCACGCTATGTCTTGATTTCTATAGTAAAATTGCCAGCGGGTGGCATCAATATGGACTTGACTGCACCCACATCCCATCTTTTACATATGCTATTCAGCAGCTGTCAGGTGGATTCCCTTTGGGTTATACAACGTTATCGTCGACAAATCAGACCCTCTTCATGTGAAATTCACATAAATCAGTCACATTTTTTCATGATTTCTTTAACATATAGAGAATTCTGCCCTTTAAAAAAAAATAAGTGCTATTGTCCTACATGCTCTTTGTTATGTAGCTGTCAGAGAATGTTGGTAAAATATCACACTGGCTCTTACATCAGTGCATCTCTATAGATGCGTCTCACGTTATACAGCTTTTTTCTCAAAAATACACTGTCAAAATATTAATTGTTAGTATATAGGGAGAATCTATCTGCATAAAAACAGCTTTGAGTTTTCACAGTACTGAAGTTAGAGGACAAAAGTGCTAACAGAGGACATGTGTTCTTGCATGTATGGAAATATTTGGCAGAAATGCTCTTGTGAAAAATGCTCACTGGCTCAAAACTGTTTTTCATGGAGTAAAAAAAGACAGTGAGAGCACCTGAAAACATGCCTGCAAAGACATGGTTCACAAACAAAGAAAAACTGACTGAAAACCATCATTTCAGGACATGAGATCAGTACTGGATAACAAAATTTTCTCAAAGTGCAGAGCAATGCTTTGCCCAAAAATCAGTGCAGATGAAAAATACAGCTTTGCAAATCATCCCAATTCAATGTAAATGTCCTTTTGGCTTAATCAGTCTAAGGAAATGATTCCTCATTTGCAAAAATGGTAAGGCTAAAAATGTTCCAAAACATGCAGTTATACATGTATTCGAACAACCTGAAGGATAAATAGCTGTTAAGTAGACCATTCTCGTAGGGCTAGAAATGGATGGTCCAGACTCAAAGGGAAGGTTTTAATAACCTAAGCCTGGTCCTGCATCTATGAGATCCAATAACTTTTTGATAAGCATGTTATTCTTCAGTCACGTTTTTGAGAAGTTGCACTACTACTGAGCCCTTGGCAAAAACATTTCCTTCATTATTTAAGTGCTAAGTAGTCTTTTCATTATTCATTGAGATTCTCTGAACAGTTTTATTTCTGCGAGTACCTGCTTGCTTTGAAATATGCTTCTCCCTTTGTTTTGCCAATATATTCAGTACCTGTGGGTTTTCTGTGTTTGTGTGGGAAAGTTTTCGTACAGCAGGCAGTTGGGTGGTTTAGATGCTTTATTGCTTTTCTTCAGTACCCTTACATATTTCATTTTACTTCTGCAATATCTCTCATTCTAACCGAATCTGTAAGTCAGAAGTTTAAGTGCATTTCTAGGACACTCTACAGTATATATATATCCCCAACTTGTTGCTCCTTGCTTTCAATTAAGATAAAAAGCCCATCTTTTCCGTTGTTTGTATTGGTTTATATTTCTGAAATTGTTCCAGTTTTCATTTAAGTTTTTGACGCTTTTCTGAAACACCAGCTGAAGTCTCACAACTATTCCAGAAAGAAATGAAGGCTATAAAGTAGAAATAACTTGCCCAAATTCACAGATAAAGCGAGGATCGGATTTGAGATTAGATGCCCTGGTTTCAATCCCACCCCACTGAAGCCTGCAGATGATCTGCCATTGATTTCCTCTGGCATTTGACCAGGCTCTGCATCATCTGTCTCTTCTCACTCTGATTTCATTGCTGTAATCTTGCTAGGGGTTATGAACTTCATTCGTTTCTATCACTGCAGTTTGTGAATGTCTGTGTTACAGGATTCTTCAATTACTAGGTTTAAAAAAAAATAAAAATTAAAATGATGATTGCATGGATGGAAACAACCCCGGCATAAATGGGGAGTACTGCAAGCACATCATGGAATGTAGGAGCACGCATTTGCGCTGAGGTCTGCTGAATCTTTCACTTTGCTGGTTACTATGAAACTGATCCTGCATATGAGTGCCCAACTATTCTTACAAGTAGAAAACATGCTTAAAACTTTCTCCCTTGCTATTATTTGACTGTTCTTCTTGAATATTAATTGACTATATTGAATATCTTCCCCAAGTAATTCCTTGTCTGCCGTTTATGTTGGAGTAATCCAGAGAAGAGATTCATTGTTTGAAATGTCACATGCCAACTCCTTTGATTGAGTGCATAGTTTTCTTGGCATTACATATCATAACTTTTAGACTAGTATTTCTAGTTTAAAAGCTCAAAATTCAGGGTGTTTTGTTTTTTTTAAGTTGAGAATTTCTGAGTCAATTTATGAAACCTGTCAAAATATGAGCTTTCGATAAGCAATCTTGCCAATAAGTTCAGTTGCTGAAGTTTCAATTTTGAACAACTATTATAGCTGGCAAGTTTTAAACAAAGTCTTAATAGTAAGGGTGTTAATATACACAGGAAAGCGTTACAGATATTTACTTGAGATGATGGATTTCCACACTAGTACTAAGACAAAAGACATATTTTGTAATAGATCTCTTTGCAGAATGAGCTATAGAACCATAGCAAAAACATAACTAAATATTTTGACATCACAGAAATGTGATTAGCATGATTTGATTTCTCTCTTCTGTCTAAAACAAAGCATAACAAAGTTAACAGAAGCTAAAAGCTTTACACAGCTCTATTTTGAGGAACATATAGTGGTAATATTAAATCAAATTTTTCAGAGTGGTTCTTAGGATTGGGAAAAGTGTATATTTCTATGAGCAAGAGATGGGAGACGGTGAAGAAAAGAAGGACCTTCTGCAAACATTTGCCACAACGCCAGTAAAAGCTTTTGATGTATTTCAAGATCAGACTACTGCTTAGTTGTATGCTTTCACCATATTTGGAACACTGAAAGAATATTAAGGAATACTGTCACACAACCAGCTATTATTAACAATAATAACAGGCAAAACTAAATTTGGTTCGTATGATTTGCCAATCTGACATCTTTGCTGTCAGTAAATATTCATGCAGTCAAGCTTCACTACCACTGATATTCAAAACATTGATTTTCACCTTTGGATTCTGAGATATTCAGCAAACAAACAAAAGAAAACACATTCAAGTTTGATTGCTGTTATTCTCATTGACATGGTTGATTACCTAAGTCACTCCAAGAGCAGAAACAATGTATGTGCCTTATATAATTAACACCAGGCTAGAAAGCAGTAAATGTTTGCAACACCACTTTGTAAGTTACTCCAGTACAGAAAAGATCTCTGGAAGAAAATCTCAACTATTAAGAAAGGTACAAAAAGCAGACCCCACTTACACCCTTTTGTTCAGTCATCTTTCTTTGGATTAGGAGAAACGCTAGTAGAGGTAGTCATGAAGCAGTCAATCACTCCTAATTTGCTTCAAATTTTTGAAACAACAGGGTTACTCCAGGTTGTTTAATAAAGACTGAGCTCCCTAAGGACCCTTCGTCTCACCCTTGCAATTGGGAGGGGCTAGAAACCACTAAGGCTGTCTGAAAAGAGGCAGCTGTTGGCATCACATAACCTTCCAAGACCAGCTGGTCCCATTATGCAAACAAGAGTGTCCCTTGGCAAAGCAATCCAATAGGCTGCAGGCTGTATGGATGTATTTCAGCTGGTATTTTTGAGCTGAAAAAAAAAAAGCTACTGAAAGGAAAAGGTGCTGTGTGTAAGTAGTTCTCACCCATGCTCTTTCCAGTGTTGCTGGATGAATGTTGCTTCAGCCTTTTGGTTGCAAAGAGGAGTGATAATTATAGGCATCAAAGGGTTGTCCTACTCTGGTTGCAAAGTCAGTACGGACTGAACACCAGACTGAGGAATGAGCCACCTTTGGAGCTCCTTGATTGTGACTGCAGTCATAGTGATCTCTTTATCTGCTCATGAGAAACATCTTGAACCTGTTTCTCTCTCCTGTCAGGCTCTTTCACAACCGCTTGCAAGAAGTGCAAATGTGTGACAATCGGCCTTTCTCCAGAACCACCAAACTCCAAACAAGATGATGATACCAAGGCACTATTTTAGCAGGGGCAATAAGACGCCCACAGATCCCTTTTCGCTATGGCTGTCATAAATTTTGCAAATGCTAAAAGTAATGGTGTCAGTAAGCAGTTTGTTGTCTGAAGGAAAATCTCGGACATATATGAGAAGAAAAAGGAAGACGCAGAGGAGATCACACACTGTGCAAGACTGTCCTTTTCCTTCCTAGAATAGTCTCATTTTTTAAATGATGTTACCCTAAAAATCCCATAACCCCACAAACAGGAGGATCGCCAGAGAATTATTCAGGCAATCCCCAGTGACTTCAACAGACCTGTCTGCAAATCCCTCATCAGCACCATTTGGTACAAAAAGGGTAGAAAACCAACAAGCAAATTCTTTAAACAAAGTATGACTAATCAAGATAAACTTCTGCCTCTCAATGCCTTGCCTCGGACCACTCAGAAAAGCTATGCTCGTAATGCAGAAGAGAACTCATTCTACCGTTTCAGTGTTATCAACATGCACTTTTACCTCTCCCTGTTCTGATCAGTGAAGGTGTTTTGTTTGTTTATGAAGCACAACAGGCATGTGGCACCTCACAGAAAAGCAAAATAAAATATATATATAATATATAGAATATAAATATAATATATAGAATATATATATAGAATAAAAAGATCGAGATTCCTGCTTCAAGCTTCAGATCAAGACTTGAGAACCATCGGAGCACCACTACCCTGTGGCTCTCCCAGGGCATCAATTTAAATCCTGTTTACATTTAAGCATCCAAAACAAGGCTGTGTTTGTGTATACTGAGTATGTCTAATGCTAAGTTTTGCACAAAAACATTTTACTAACTATTCTATTCTGAAAACAACTAGGTTTGTTGTAACAAACACATTTCTTAGACGTGATATAGTAATTTTCCCTTCTTTCATATGAGAAATAGTTACTCAGATCCAAAATAAAGCCTTCATAAATATATGAACTTATTTCCTATTTCTTTCTTCTGTTATCATCACTCATAAGTCATAACGTAACAGATGCTGTTCCCTTTAACTCCAGACTGGGATGTTTTTCACTTTCACAACAATTTTTTAGATTCTGAAAATGCTGAAGCAGGTGATTTTAAACCTCCTACTTACTTTCAAAGTTGCTGAGGCTGCAGAATCAGTCTCTGCAATGGTTACCTTCTTTTAGTCTCTCATACATCAGTAAAATAGATACACGGCTTTCTCTTCTTCTCTTGTGTTTGGAATTAAGGTGGAAATCAGACTTTCTTTATAGATTAACAGACAGATAAAGACTTTTTTCAACATGCTGTCAAAGGTAAGAAATGATCGAATTCTGTTGGTGTTTAAGAGAAGCTGTTTAGTGAATTAAAATTTAAGGGATAATTTAAAAAAATATGAACTGCTCACTGGTAGCACAACTAGAGATTATGCCACAGCTGAAGATATACTATAGCAAAATAAGATAGCAAGAAGAAATCTTGTCTATTTCAAAAACCGAATGAGAACCTGAAATCACAGTGAGTGAGTGAGTGAGTGAGTGAGTGAGTGAGTGAGTGAGTGAGTGAGTGAGTGAGTGAGGGGCTCAGCCATTTAGCATTTGATTCTCTGATGTTTTTGAGAGAAACTGCTTGAGCCTCCTTCTCCTTTCAAGCCAGTCAGAGGTTTTCTGCCACAAAAAAAAGAACGTTTCTCTAAGGTCTATTTTGCAAAATTTTGTGTGGACCAAAATAATGAAAGCAGGAAACGACAAAATAAAATTTTAATGGAGACTATTGCAAGGCCATTAAAAGAAATGGATGGAAACATTTTGCTGGAAAATGGAGGTGCATAAAGTAGCTGTGAAAACTTTTGTCTTCTGGTAAAACGCACAGTTGTTGCTGACAATAAAACTAACCCAAAAATTGTTCCCTTTCAGTCTTCAATATATTTTATCTTTGGTTTCCAAAACCCAAAAATATCCTCTCAATTTTGAAAGCTTTCTAAGGAATCTCTCTCTTTTCTCTCTCCAGTAGGGGGAAATAAAAAAAAAAGCTTCTGCCAAAGTCTAAAATATTTGATATCTCCCACATTTAGTTTTCAGTGCAACTGTAAAAAACAAAGCCAGCTCTCTTGTGAACTCTTTCAAACTCCTGATTCTCTGCTGCCTGTTCTTGGCGCATAAGACCTGGCCTCATGGGATTTCCTGGGAAACTTGCCTCTGGATTTATAGGTGCAAGGTTTCAAATTGCACCTCGTTTGCTCCTTTGTTCACAAGCATTTTTGTCTTCCCCATCTTCTTGACAAGCGATCTTATTCCTCTGATGACTGCCACAAGGCAGGGAAGGGATCTATTCCTGACGTGTCCTCATTGCTCACAGCCTCCATTCATGGTCAAAGAGAAGAATCATAGAATCATAGAATCTTCAGAGTTGGAAGGGACCTTTAAAGGTCATTTAGTCCAACTCCCCTGCAAAGAACACCAACAGAAGCACTCTCTCCCCACACCAGTTTGACAGTGGTTGGCAGATGGGGCAGAGTGCCTTGTGTTGCCATGTCATGCATGAGGCAGAGGTGTGGGGCAGCCAGCAGAACCAGCAGGGCAGCCTTTGAAGCTCTGAGGCACCATGGGTCTGGAGTCCTGCTGACACCCCCAAGCCCTCACTCCGCCTCCAAGCAGGGCATTTGTGTTAACACGGGCATGTCCAACCCATGGGCCATATAGCTCGCAATGCAACCCACTTCCTGTCACCAGGCCCTCATGGTGGTGATTCTCCACTGAGTGGCCCTGCCCAGCCCTTCAGTGCCAACTGAACATCGGTGTGCTGTTAACCTCATCTGGGCTGAAACCAGGGCATGGGGTGCAGTGCAGTGCCAGCTCAAGTGATGTGTTAGTTTCACAAGAACAAGGTAACATATCCCCCTGGTTTTGTGGTTTTGTTGCTCTCTTTTTTATATGGTTTAATAAAAAAAAAAAAACATTTAAAAATAAAATTCATTTTGTTACTTATATACATTGCCTATATTATATATTTAATGAGGGCTGCTCCAAAAGTAATGTCTCCTTTGTTATTCTGTTGGCCCACGGTGTCAGAGGTGGATGGTGGTGGTATGGCAGTAGAGGCTGAACCTTCCCACCAATATTCCATTACATTTTGTTGCTGTGCGACAGACAGCAGCAGAGGAGCAGTTTGACACAACGAAGTCCAACTTGGAAGTGCATATGAAACAAACTGAATTATTCCGTGTGGAAAAAATGGCACCCATTGACATTCATCAACACTTGCTGAACATTTGTGGAGACCAACAGTGGACGTCAGCACAGTGAGGCAGTGGATGGTGCATTTCAGTAATGGCAACAGCAGCAGTGGGTCACCTCTACTGGTACAGATTTGTACAAGCATGGCATGCAGGTTCTTGTTCATCACTGGCAAAAATGCACAGCTAATGGCAGTGACTATGTGTAAAAAAAGGCATTTGGTAGCTGAGAATTTGCTCAAACAGTATTATTGTGCACTTTGTTGTTTCCACAGAAATAAATAGGAGGCATTGCTTTCATATTGACCTCCATATATGTGGCCCAAGACAACTCCTCTTCACTCAGTGCAGCCCAAGCAAGCCAAAAGGTTGGACACCCATGGATTAACATTCACCACCAGAGGCACTGCC
The DNA here is from genome assembly GCA_024606505.1 of Aquila spilogaster. NCBI lineage: Eukaryota > Metazoa > Chordata > Aves > Accipitriformes > Accipitridae > Aquila > Aquila spilogaster. Next base: position 28,213 of record JANHGO010007617.1, read on the forward strand.
CTTCACTTCCTCCTCCATTAGAAGGTCTTTATAGAGGACACCAGTGTCAACATCCATGACATATGGGGGTGTCACACTTTGAAGTGGGAAGCACGATTTTCCAAAAGTAGCCTGGAAGGAAAACAGCAGTCCTGCATTGGAGAGGACAACTACCTTCTAATCTCAATCTCTATGCTGAGCTGATCAGCCAACAGATAATGAAGCAAAGGAAGATATTTCTCTAATAGATCAATTATTTCTGGGTTGTCTTTCCCAGTATTTCTTGAAGCTTCTCTTGAAGCCTCAGTCACAGTGTAGCAGTCACGTCCTGGAACAGCTGAGTCTCCATCCTGGCTATTTATCATGTGACATTAATTTTACAAGGCAGTTTAATTTTTTTTTTTTTAGTTCTATAAGAAACACAAAGCTCATATCCAGAAGAATCTCAGAAATATTTTCCAGGTATGTTATTTTAATTGCTCCATTTCTGTTTGCCTTAAAGTCACACCCAAGTTTTACTTGTGGAAGTATTGTTCTCCATTGTTCTCAATGTTTCTTTAATTTCATTTTCTTGCTGAGAGTTGATTATGTGCTTCTGCAGGGAGGGTATCTTAGAAATGTGTTCTTTGATGACAGGAAAGAATTACATCGTTTGCTTGCCTTACCACAAATAGTGGGGAAAAGCTTACAGTCTTTGTTCGAGCAACGTCCTGATGACATCAGTAACTGAGTTGCTAAAAAGTAAAATTGAAAGTCCTGTATTTTCTAAGTCTATCTAATCTGAGCGCACTACAATGTACTGAAAGAAATCCATTGTCGAGATAGAACCTTGATGCTGAAGACTTAAATCTGGTTTCAAGCATAAGCCTAGTTCATTCAGGAACTTCTTGTTACTTGAAGGGATATACAGGGACAACTCTTTTGATTTGTACCCAAGTGTGTCAGTATGCAGTCTATCATTTAAGGTCCCGAAATAAAATATTCTGTTTTGATCTGGAGAGGCAACCTTTGATGCTTTTCAAAAAGAAAACAGTTATTTAAATCTTCATAAAGTATTTCCCTGTCTTCCCAGAAAGAGGCCCTTTCTGATTTTGGGCAAGGCGTTTAGACTAAAACGTTAATAGGTGGTCACTGTTTGTTTGTTATCCATGAAAAGGACATGTAATGTGAATTCCTGGGGGCAGATTTGCATACATAGATGCAGATGTGTATTAGACCTATGGCTTGAACTCACTCATTTCAATAAAATCATACCCTTAAAAAATCAGGCCCTGGGTACTTTGAGCAGCTTGTGGAAATGGCTGTTGAGTGCCATGGAGACATACCCTTTCTGTATGACTGACCCACTGCATCAGCCAAGAACCTGAGCTCTAGACCATCAACAGATGCTTGTTAACAGGAATTCCTTTATGAAATATCCTGTAAAACAAATTTAGCTAATGTGTTCAAGGTTTTAAAAATCTGCTTTAATGGCATGAACACGTAGAGCTATTTTTAAAATATTTCCCTTCTAAAATAATTTACTAAAATATATGCAGACAGATAGAAGTCCTGTCCAAACAGACATTCACACTGAGATGACTAACACCTGAAGCAACAGTTTTCCACAGAGAAACGGTGACCTTATAAATAAATTTCAGTGACGCAAATGGTATCGCTATGCTCCTGCTAGGACTAGGTTGCATCATTTTCTCAGCAAGGTCTAGTCTAATTTATTTTCTGCCTTCCTGCCTGGCTGTACCTCAGATCTGTGTTATATTGGCTTATGTAGTTTTGTGGCATATCGTCGTTCATGATCAAAAAAGGTGGAAGTGCCAAGATTGAAATGGCTTGATCAAATGCAGCTTTGCCTTCTGAATTTAGCTCTACACAGCAACAGAGGAAGAGAAGTCATGCACTTCCCAGACAGAAGCTTGTGTACAACCTTAGAGTGCCTGTCAGTATCAGAGAAGGAAAACATAAGAGCACTTTAATTCTCTACAACAATGAAAAGTTAGGGAACACACTGTAAGACTAAACTGAGACCACCTGAAAGTGGAAATGATCTTCAGGTGTCGTTCTAACCTCAGCTCTCTTCTACAGCAAAACCAGGCTTTCAGTCCTCCTCTCTTGCACCCTTGTATTTGTTACACAAAATCTGCTAGGAGAATTCTCTTTGTTCTTTAGAAGTAAAGCAGAAGATACAAAGACTGTGCCAATACAGGAATTAGACTGGTTTCACATCTAGAGGAATTATGAATCCTCTGAAGGCAAGTATAAAAGCTTATTGCTCAAAACCAGTGGCAAAGCAGAAAGTGTATCCATTCCTGGATGACTGCAGCATCAAGAAATAGCTCGAGTCAATCCTTCTCCAAAGGATTTGGTTTCCTCAAACCTGGTAAACACCATACTAAAGTGGTCCAGACAGTAAAGAATGCATTGTAAACTTAATTCCCAGAATTGCTATTATAACCTGCACTGGAACAAGAAATAAAAAATCTTTGAATGATTTACTGGGCTTTACTGTTTTCTTGGCTGGTGTAAGACATACCTGTCAGGTATGTACTGGCTAGCAACAGATGGCAAAAGCAGCTATGTAGTGAGGAGCCTTTTATAAGAAAGTAATCGAGCCAAAGTGAGTAATATCATCAGTTTTCTTTTCTTCAAAAGACCTGGAATCATCAGCTGTCTCATTTTCTATTGTATCACAGAGCATCACACTATTATTTTTAAAAAAGGAGGAAAAAAACATCAACAAAACAGTGGACGGCTGCTACCTTAGTTCTGTAAGTGTTCAGCATTTTCTTTGTGAGCCATGTTGGTCAGCTGTAATTTACCAGCCAGATTTGCACTGTGCTTGTTTTCCAGCTGAATCCAGGTGTGAGTGCATGAATACTGACAGATGAGCGTAAAAAAAATTCCTTCCTGAGAACACTTGCACCTGCCACTGTGTTACTTGTCACTGGGTATTCATTTTCTGAAAATGTTCAGGAAAACTTGGACAGTGAATTTCCAATGCAGGCAAACATAAGGAAACAAGTGTGAATTCAGAGAAACTGCATGTCCCATTATCCCCAGTGAATGTTTCGGCCCCAGCACATGATGTCCTCAGGGTCTTGAATTTCACAGGAAGTTTCACAGAGGAGACACTGCAAAGCGTGGCAAAAATAGTTAAACCATATTTTAACACCCAGGTGTCCACAGACCCAAACCAAAAGGATACCTTGCTTGCGTTATCTGAAATGTGAACAAAACAGCTCTCCTTGCTATTCATTGTGGGCCCACTATGTGAAAGACGAACAGTCTTTACTGAGAATTTCAGAGGTAAGGCCAAGATTGAGTTTATAATGGAAAACAAGTTTCGACCTTAGCTATGCAGAGCCAGTAGCCTTTCCATAATACAACTGTCAGTTCAATTTTTGTCAGAGATATAAACATGGAATTGAAATAAGTGTTAGACTAGGATTTGGATGAAAGTTTTAATCAGATGAGCACCTGCACACAAAGTCTTATTAAATTGCCAAGATGGAAATTGTGTGTGAAACATTGCCATCCAGTGGTTGCTTGTAAAAATTCCAGTCCTTCCCTTTGTGGAAGAGAAAAATGTTCAGGATTATGGCATTCCTCCTCTTCTGTTTTATGAAACCACAGCGGTGTCTGCATTAGTAACACAATTCTAGCCAGAAAGCTCAAATATCGAAGGTCTTCAGTTCTTTCAAGCTTCATGCTTTTTAAATCAACATTACTTTCTTATACCTTTCTTATATCTTTGACATTATAGTATTGACATTTAGGTCTCAGGAAAAAAAAGCATTTTCTTCTGTGAATCTGTGGAGTATGCCTCAGGAGAGGAGTTTGCAACTGAGGGGTGAAAGTCCAAAGGAGCCAAGTGACAAGCCAAAGGCAGGCAGTTCATTCCCCTTTATCCCATCCTTCTAGCCTAGTGCCTGGGGTCCCCTGGAGTTGCCTCCTTCCCAAAAGCTCCATGACTGTTTTTTTTTTCCCTCTTATGGGGGATTGAGAACTCTGAAAGTTCCAAACGCTTCTCCTGGTAACTAATTATTTTGCATTACCACAGGACATTTAGAGCACAGGTAGATACAGTGAGTTCCTTCTGCCACCTTGTCACTCACTGAGCTGGAGGGACCACATTTGATTTTCATTTCCAATAAATCCTCTGTCCCTCTGCAGACCTACACTGGGAGTTTCAGATGGCCAGGGGGAGTTAGAGGCACAGCAGCAAAAATTCAACTGAGGCTTTAATTTCCTTGGAGAACACTAACAGTTTTTAATAAAAGCATCAGCAGCAGTAGTCATCTTTGCAATGGAGGTGTTAATCCATAGGAAATAAGATTGAGAACAGCTGTATTAGTTATTACTGTGACTTTGGTCCTTTGAGTCATGGCCCACGCTGGGTGGAAATTAAGAAGCCCTGCTTTTCTCCCAGTTCCATAAGCTGCCTAATTCTACTTTTTTCTCAGTAAGTTCACCAGGTTGTGTAGATGTGTTCTCTCATCTTACAGGGACAGTGCCAAGCTGCTGCATCTGCAATCCCATGATAAAAGTCATTATTCCCATTAAGAGAAACTGTTGCCCACAGCTGCAACCATTATCTCACCAAGCTGCAAAGCAGTCCACATAGTGTAAGACTGAAGTTTTTTTCCTCAGGTCTGGAGAGGAGTTCCAGCATTTACACTGGTTGGTACACATCCTAAAGAATGGAAGACATTTGAGGATAAATATTTGCTCTGTCTGTGGTATCTGGTTGGATTATAAATGGCAGTGATGTTAAAGGTCACGCATCACTAAAGAATAAAGGGTTAGCATAAAAATGAATTTTATTTTATAAAAATAAAAGTAACTATTAGATTGCTACAGCCAGGCAAATAAAATAAAGATATTAAAAGCTATGAAACAGTTTTGTACTCTCAAACTCTCTTAAGTTTCTCCTTTTGGAGATATGCCCTAGCTAACCAAACTCACAAACAATCTGATAGTCCTATTAAATGTTATCTTTGTGGAATCAATCAAAAGGACACTAAATAACGCATATCTCTGGGACTGATTCATGAATTATTATCCTGTCTGATAAGTATTTTTCACCTACATATCTAAAGAGTCAAATACACCAAACAGTAACCCACCTCCTAAATACTACCATGAAGAAGAGGAATCCATGAGTCTCACTGTAAATCTCCAGAACATCAAAGGATTATAGTATTTAAACAAATCATCAGAGCCTTCCTAGACTCTCTGCTTGCTTTGCTTTGCTAATTAACTTTTCTGTAACTCATTGTATTACCTTGCTACAACAGGAAGCTGGCACACTAATCCATCTGCAAGGTGACCCCTGTTGTGTGCTGTGCAGATTGGGATATTGATATGCTGTTGTGGGCTACAAGACATATCTGTTTCTGTCCCTTGTCTGTCATTTGTAGATACAAAGGGAAGAATGGCTCAGAGACTAACAAGAGAAGTTGATCCTACCATATCTCTAGACTAATGCAGGGAACAATAAGACTGGGATAACCATCCTCAGTTAGACATTTTGGTCATTGGCTTAGTTACCATGTCTATGATTCATCTGTGCTTTGAGAGACTAACTCAAATCAAACCTCTAAACAGATATAGCCTTTGTGATTGTTAATTTTAAGGCAGGATTCAGTGCTTTTTAGCTGCTGGGCTTATCTTTGCTCTCTCTGCATTTGAATCTATATAATCAAAGTCCCTTTGGGAGCTGTGACTTACTGCAGTCAAACACACTGCAGTTATGGAGGCCCATAGAAACAATCAACACTTTTCCTTAAGTCCCCTAGACATATTGTTGATTATCACTATAAATATTTTTCAGCAGGATTTACTCTGCTCTTAAAAAAAGGCAGGTGTTAAAGTTATTAGAAGTACGTCAAAAGTTTGCCAGTCAATACCAGCCTAGAGGTCTGTTTACCAATGATAACACAAAAAAATAAGAAAAAGAAAAGTTCTCTGGGAATTAGGATTTGTCAGTCATTTCAGAAAGTTTGGGATCATTTTGGGAAAACCAATTTTTAGAAGAGGAAGCCGTGTTAAAGTACCATTTCAGCAATCAGACTCTCTAAATCCAAAATGTAGGAAACCTTTCTTGCATGAAATAGTGTTTCAGTTTCCAGAGATATGTTTTAAAGAGTCAGTCAAAGATTATAGAGTTTGGTTGCTCTGGGATCCCCAGGGGACAGCAGAAGTGCGGACAAGTGCCTTTAAACAGTCGGCTTTCACCTGCACAGTAAGCTATTTCCCACACACCATACAAAACAGGCACCTGAACCTCTTCTTTGCTCATACAGCACACAGCATGCTCTTACGCCTGCCAGAGAAACAGGAGTAATAACAGCTTTGACATCCTGTTTGTCATTACATACAAATTATTCCCATATATATTATGTCCCATCAAACGTTACTGCATGTTTTTCTGTCCCCACCTCAAAAAAAAAAAAAAGGGGCGGGGGTGGGGGGAAGTGGTTTTGAGTTCTCCTGCTGTGATTTCTACAGCAGTCCTTTGAGCAGCCCAGATTTTGTAACCAAATGGGGGACAGAGTTAAAAGGCAAAGAGATGTAAATTAATTGTCTGGAAAGTTCCTAAGTGAGTTTTTGAGTGTAGATTGCCAAGAATGTGCTCTTTTACAGAAAGAAGCATTTTTTGCTGAGAGCAGTGAGTGTTGCTGATTTACTGAAGTTTATATTGGCTAGCTGCCTGGTTAAAGTCCCAGGCACAGAATTATTTGCCTTCCAAGCCGCCAGCATTAAGTCCTTCAGCTCATCTCTATTTACTTCACACACAGCCCAGGAGGTAGGAAAATAGATCCAGGCTTTCAGAAAGCAGTCAGGCCATAGACACACTGAGGATACAATGGTTATACTTACAGTGGTCTCAATTTTCACAAGTCTGTTCCAGACCTTGTAAGCCTGTGTCCCTATCCTATGAAAGCAGACAGAGTACTGCTGTGCCTTGGAGAGGAGTGGGGTATTGTATAAGCAGCTTTGTGTAGGATGGGAACTGACCTGATAGTTCAAAAAGCAGTTACAATCATGAAGGATATTAAAACGTTGTAACATGAAGGTATTCCTGCGCACAGTGCAGTGCTCCATGTCAGCATGAGGACCTGATAACACCATGCACTGATGCAGCTTGAAGAGGATTTTATTGCCGAGGTAACCTGGCAGTTCTTCCTGACATTCCTGCTGTAGGTTTGGAAAGGACCTGATGACATTCAGTACAGCCTCCTGTTACGAAGAGAAATGCATTTACATAGCCTACTCTAAAAAATATTGGAATGAGATACAATATCCTTCAACAGCCTGTTCCAGAACATTAAAATATTTATAGTTCATTTTTTTCTCCTAAATATTTAGCCAAAGTAATGTTTGCCAAAACTTCAGCTGCTATTTTCCTGGGTCTGTGCTGTCGAGCAGAGAGAATGATGGGTCACTGTCCTCTTATAATAATCTTCTAAATTTTACAGGGTTGAAAGGCTATCAGCATTACCTCTCCCCAGTCACAGTTATCTCTTTTCTGGAGGTGACAAATCCTCCCCTCTTTCATTTCTCACAGATAATGTTTTTTAAACACCTTTCACGATTTTCACTGCTCTTTTTTGGAATGTCTTCCTTTCAAAGTGTGACATCCTGACCTCTCCAAATGCTGTCACACCAACACCACAAAGAGTAAATTCTTCTCAGTTCCGTGACACTCTTGTTAATACATCCCAGAGGGAGATTGATTTGCTGTGCAACAGTATGTTACTCACTGATTTTTTTCAGTTTGTGATCCAGTAAAAGCCCCACGCCCCATTCTGCAATTCTGTTATCTTGCCAGGCATTGGCCATTCTGTGCTTGATTTCATATTGTTATCATCCTATACATTTCCTTCTACTAATCTTCATTTTGTTGACCTTAGATCCTCAGTTTCTCCAGCCAGGCTGGCTCTCCGTCAGGTACAAAGCCACTAATTGCAGTTGCAGGTACTGTTTTCAGCAGCAGAGTCTGTGCTGGTAAGCAAGTGTCCCAGCACAGCAGGACCAGTACCAAAGAGGAGCTCTCCAGGTTTAAGGTCCTTGGATTCCCAGAGGCTTAAGTCCCCAGAGAAACATAGCAGTAGTTAGAGAACATTTTGTGGAGTATATTGGTTTCCTTTTGTTATACCTCTAACAGAGAAACAAAATATCTTCTGTTGGTAATGTTGCTCAAGTGCTTTGGTCTTTCAGGTATTAGCATCTGCCTGCTAACAGAGGGCTGGGTCCCATGCACACTCAGTAGGTCACAGCTGAACCAATCCCTTTCAGCTGGCAGCCTTCTGAAAGCAGTTCACACGCTAATGCACAGTAATGTCATAATCCAGGAAAGTCTTTGTAACCTACTGTACCTGTCAGCTCTTGAAAGCAGAGTTTGTTGAACTCAAGTGGTAGAATGGGCTGCTTTTAAAATACAACTGTTGTTAAGAAGTGTAGTTACCAAATTACAGTTAATGTACAATGCCTTTTAAAAGGGTTTAAAACAGCAGATGCTTACATTACAAATAATACCTATGCCTACATTCAGCTGATCTTTGGACTCTAGGAGAATGGAACTTCCATCACAGAGCAACAGCAGAGAAAAGATATTCTTAGACTTCATGAAAAGAGACGCGATAATTAATATTAAAGTAATAGATAGGAAGTGGCCTAGATTATTGTCACAGTGGCCAAGCAGTGCTGCTTAATGAGATGCTTGCATATACATCATGACATAGCTGATGCCATGAACATCCACAGGGTCTAAGAGAATGCTCTCTTTCTCCACTCCACATGAGCAATGACACTTCAGTCTTTATTACATTTGAACTGTGCTCACTCAAGACCAAAGGGAACTCTTTTCTTTTCTGCCTCCTCCTATCTTCTTTGTATGGTCTTTCATAATGGACACCTTCCAGCGTGTTCTGTATGTATTTGAAAAATATGTGTTTGACCAAGTGGTTAGAGCATTTTATGAAGATAATTTATGAATAAAAATTAGGCATACATTTCCTTTCATTTGCAAAATGTGCCACAATTTAGTCTTTTGACTGTGTGTTATACACTGACCTGAGATTCTGCAACTGAAAATCCATCCAGAACAGCATTTTACTTTATCACAGAGAACATCCTTGGTTTAAGCAGAGGAATTCCCAACACTGTCTCTATTCCTCTTGACTTCCTTTCACTCACTGTCCAGGATAGACAGTAAAGTATCTATTTTTGTTTTCATTTAATATGTTATGGAGTCTGATTCTTGTTTGGGTCATAGACTGAATCGTCTACAGCTAATAGCAACTGAAATACTGAAGGTAAAGGAGAATGCTTACTTTTAGACCAGCCAGAGGTTTGATATACCCCATGAAATGTGGGCTCAGACTCTTCTTGATATGCATGCTCTTCACACACACCATCACTGTGTCTAGTTAGAATGTGTAATGAGAATGGTATGAATTTTGTTTTATGGATCAATCATTATTAAAAATAATTACACAGCATTAGGCAGCAGCCACTTTCAAAAATGTCATTATCACAACTGCTGGAATCATCTAAAAAGGAGTACCATTTACTATTACAGGGGAATAGTCGACAAGCTTTGATTTTTATTTTTATTTTTTTTAATATACAAAGAAATAAAACAAATGTATTGAAGTGCAGTGGCTTGTTGTAAAACAGTCTTAGACAGTTTTGATGACACATCATTAACACCACCAGTGGGTGGGAACAGCCTGGTCAATGGCCAGCTCTGGCTGTCAGTGCCCATGTGGGCAATACTCTGGGATCCCCAGCAGTGGCAAATGCTTTCCAAAAAAAACATCATGCAAGTTCACATATACCAAAGAGCTCCCTTATCTGTGGGGAATCTCATTCTCCAAGATTTCTCTCCCATCAGCTTGTGGGAGATTCTTGCCCAAAAATGAGGCACCAGCTAGCTGTGTGCTGGCTCTCAGCCATTGCATTTCCAGCGCTGGTATAGCAGCTTAAGCCACTCCTTTTGTTTATTTAAAACTATGCAAAAAGATGTACCTAGGCTATGAATCATGTAAGCCATAACATAACTGAACTACACTGCAGGAGCTGCCATGTCAGGTTTGCAAGAGAGGTGGCCACCAGCAACACTTCTGAAATTGCTACAGCAGCTACATCTTCCACAGTGCTAATATCTCTCTATGACTTGGACTCTTGTACTTACATGTTGGTGAGGTACAATGTTGGTGAGGGGAAGCAAAAGCTGTAGGATGTATAATATGAGCAAGGTTAGAGGTGGGCTAAATCACATAATGCTCTATCTGTAGGGCATTAGTTGTACGTTATGCAACACCATTTTTTCTATGAAACCACAGAGACTCAAACTACACATGATTCTATGCTGCAGGTATTTTTATACTGTCTAGTTTTGATTCATAGTCCAAATTACTACAAAACACGGAACCCGTGATACAATGGTTGCAATAGAACTCTAAAATGTCCCGCATTCCTGATCCAAATGTGCAAGATGTAAAGCCATGCCTGAACATAATGGGATATCACATGCACCTAAATATATATTTGGGGCCATGACTGTGAAAAATAAGTCTATTTGTTGCTGCATACATGATTGGATATGCATTAAATATGAGAATATTGATAGATATGAACTGTGTGTTAATGTCAAGGAGTAATAATCTATTGGAGACACTATTGCTCCCTGCAACTAGAATGAAGTTTGTTTCATTGCAGTTTGGCTTTGTTTTCACATTTTCTCTTCTATCTATGATTTGCCTTTCTTGCCTTGGCAAATGATCACCTGTGGATTATTCTTATTTTGTCTCATAATGAAATATATGTTATCTCATCTGAGGAGAGAAATGTATACAATGTGCTCTAGAAGCAAACTGTGCAGACTGAACTGAAATGGAGAGTCTGGAGAAAGGTATGGGGAGGTGAGGGAAAGGGGAGGAACTAAAAAACAGTCCTGGAAATTAAGTTGTTTCTGGTCATGGAGGAAAGTGCACATGTTTTTGGGGAGTGTAGTGAATAATAAATGTAGTGGAATAATCTTTCCAGCTGAAATATAAGCAAAAAAATCTAATTCTAAAATTGCAAGTCAAAACTTACTTACTCTTTAAATATCAAAACAACAACAACAAAAAAAAGCACGTTATATTTTAGTGTCATGGGGAGTTCTTACAGTAGAAAATGGCCATAAAATAAAAAAGAACCAAAACAGGAAATTGAAGAAAATGCACAAATAAAGCAAAATTTCTCCTGTTCCCCTAGGCATACCGATATCAGAAGCACATCTTGTTTGTCTTCCTTAAGCTGGTTCTATTTACTGAAACTGAATCCTTGATGGAAGCAGACTAAGCTGAAATTTTCCTTTCACTGGTATTATTGTCCATATTTTTCCAGACAGATTAATAACATCTCCTATTTCTCCAGCAGCTGAACTACATCTATATGGAATTCAAAAGAAATGTTCACAGAACCATAGGATCACCAAGACTGGAAAAGACCTCCAAGATCACCCAGTCCAACTGTCCACCTACCACCAATATTTCTCGATTAAGCCATGTTCCTTAAACTTAGTACAACATCGAAACATTTCTTGAACACCTCCAGGGGCAGTGACTCCATCACCTCCCTGGACAGCTCATTCCAGTGCCTCACCGCTCTTTTGGAGAACAAATTTTTCCAGATGCCCTACCTGAATCCCTCCTGGTGCAATTTGAGGCCATTCCCTCTAGTCTTATCACTAGTTACATGGGAGAAGAGGCTAATTCCCGCCTTGCCACCACCTCCTTTCAGGTTGTTGTAGAAAGTTATAAGCTCTTCACTGAGCCTCCTCTTCTCCAGACTGAATAACCCCAGTTCTCTCAGTGACTTCCCATCGGACTTGGGCTCCAGACCCCTCACCAGCTTCATTGCCCTTCTCTGGACACGTTCCAGGGTTTCGATGTCTTTCTTGCTGTGAGAGGCCAAAAACTGAATACAGTACTCGAGGTGCAGCCTCACCAGAACTGAATACAGGGGGACAATCACCTTCACTGCTCCTGCTGGCTGCACTATTTCTAATACAAGCCAGGATGTTGTTGGCCTTCTTGGCCACCGGGGCACAGTGCCCTCTGAAGAGACCACTGAAGGACCTTCCTATCCCTAAGCAGATCAACACTTCCTCCCAACTTGGTTTCATCTGCAAATTTATGGAGGGTGCACTCATCCAGATCAAGTTATTTTAAGCTGAAAGGATGACGATTTCAAGGTAGTACCACAGACAGAAGCAATCTCCATCACAAGCCTATGGCTTCTGATTTCTGCCCAGAATCCTTTTCTGCACAAAGCAGCAGGAGCTTGACATGCTGCTTACAGTACATTGTGTTAACACTTCTGTCGTACAGTAGCAGTACCTGCAGACTCAGGACCTTTTTGTGTTAGGTATTGTTAGGCAAATGGAAATTAGATCACCAGGTGCTTGCATCATACGATGTTAATACATTAGATGAAGCAGGGGAGTGCAAGAAAATACTGAGGTGGTAGTACTCAATGAAATAAAAGATGGGCACAATACAGTGAATGTCCTCCCAGTATTGAGATTTGTAGCGAAGAGCTTATGATAGGGTTGTGGGGTAGATGTTTAAACAAAATATGTTTGGGCAACAAGAGTCTTCACGTGTCATCATCCCAACAAACTTCTATTACAGTGTGCTGATATATGGAAAAAAAATGTTTGAGTGCAGTGATTAAAACAGTCAAGCGTGCATCTGCTTGATCATATACAGAATTAAACTGAGATAAATTGCAAGGCTCTCTGCTTTTCCTGTGTTTGTTTCTGTTAGGTCCCTAAGAAGCAGGACTTACCAAGTTCAGTCATCGTGTCCTTCAGATAGCTGATCTCACCTTTCTGCACTCAAGTGTTAAAATCCGGAACTTGATCCTTTTCAATCTATTTGTAGAAGTAGATATAAAATAGATAAAAATCAGCCTCCTTCTAGTAAACTTTGCACAAACACAGAGCAGATACTCCTTGACCCAAAAGAGCATAAGATGATCAGGGAGAAAGCATACAGACACGTAAGTGAGGATTTAGCTAATACCTTTTAAACCGCAAAGCAGGGCTTTCAATTACCTACTCCCTGATAAGCTCAGAGTGCTTTTCACTGCTGTCCCTCCATTTTGCTCTTGTCCTCCGTCCTTTTGTAGCCCTGATTAAAACTGACATCTTTGTTCCCCAAGATTCCCCTGTTCCCTCTGGAAATGTTTACCCAGTGGATTTTGAGGATTTGCTAGATTTGTTTTGGATCTCTATGTGTCTGGGAAGACAAAATTGCTGGCACACTGTTGAACACAATCCAAACGAAAGCTGTTAGCAGAAATATTGGTCATTTCCCATGTGTGTATACTGTGCAATGTTCGTGCAGCACATATTCAGCATGTCTGTCATGAACGTCGGCAATGCCGGCAAATTTCTTTCCGCAGAGGCAGACACACAGCAATCCCTGATAAACCACTGCTTTTTTCTTCCCGTGCCGAGTGCCTGATGCAGGTCGGTGTGAGGACAGCAGGAGGAACACAGAACACTGGTGACACCATGGGCTCTGATTCTGCTTTGCAGCCAGACAGACCCAGGGCTTCTCTGCTCAGCTGCTCCCTGGTCACATCACACACAGCATCCTTTTTAGGGAGCCCCAGCTGCCTCCTGCCCCTGCTTACTGCTCTGGCATGTGAACAGGCCTGCTCAGCGTGGCCCAGTTTGGCCTGGCTTGGGTTGCCTCCCCTCAGCACCCTGTGAGGCCAGCCTGGAACAAGGCCTGCATTCACTGCTGTGCCGCACAGCAAGCCCTGCTCTCAGCTCACAGCCATACATGCACTAATCAGACTTTGATTAACAAATGCTAACAGCATCCAGCTTCAGAAGCTTTGTCCCACTCCCCTGCCTTGGTTACATTTGCAGGGCACGTTTTTAATCCCATTTTCTGAGGCAAGCTGCAGGACTATGCACCTCTTGAAGCAGACTGACACAAAATGCCCCCTACACGGAGATATCTTCTTCAGGCTGGTGGATGAGGCTCCCAAAGTTGGGAGAATAAATGCACTGGCAGTGCAAACGTGGCTGAAAATACGCAGTGGGTATAATATTTACTGGTGGGGGCACAGCAGGTGTGCACCTTCCTCGAGGAAGCTGAAAGCTAAAAGCGTTGCGAGAGGAGGAGTTTTCCAGACTGACCACAAGATGTCCTCCCTACGCCAACACAAGCCCTGCTAAGGCTGTGCCAAAATGCTGGCTCGAAAGTGGCTTTTGTGCAGGGGCATGGAGTCCTCCGAATTGATTTATAGCTGGAGTAAAGATTCAGTTTAATATTTGTCATGAATTTATCCGTTTTTCTGTTTTTCTTTTCCCCGTTGCCTTCACTCAGAATTAATGCAATGTGGGCTTTTGTGTGCTGAACACAGGGTGCCGCGAGCCAGCAGGCTGCGGGCACAGTTGTCCAGGCTGCACCGTGCTCCTCAGAATGGTTACGGTGCTGTCCTTCACAGTGTGGCATGGCTTTGAACCTCTAGTCAGACTAATAGTAAAAAGACAGGAAGAAAACAATGCACTCGCTGTAATCATGTCACTGTAGGGGTCAACCGTAGGGATGAAAACCCGTTTCCATTCCTATCCAGAATTCACTGGTTAGGCTCGTAGGCTGACTCCCGTAACCTGGGAGATGAAAATTTCCATGTACAACCAGAGGCAGCAGGTGACAGGCCTGGGGAAGAACACAAAACAGAGAAACACAACTGCTCTGTATGCAAAGTGATATCACAACCATCAAGTAAAAAATGACAGCATGCTTAAAGTCAGCATCAAAGTAGGCCACCATCTGCTTTAACTTCCAATTTATCATGCTGAGGAGTTTAAAATTAGCACTTCTTGACTCAACAACCGGCCTCGTCCGTCCCGGTAGACTGGTACAAGAAAGTGGTGGGAACCATGTCAGTCAGTTCTGGAGGTGGTCCAGCAGAACTAAGGCCAAAACGCATGATGTCCACTGACTGTGTTCTGAGCTATTTTATGTATTCAAACCAAAATAAACGGCAGTTCAGTCTAACCTTTTTAGATGATTTCCCACAGCTTTGAAAATGCGATCGCATTATGTTTAGCTCTAGTGCAAAGTTAATGTGTTGTTACATGACATTCACAGCATTGGCTTTCTTTAAAATAGTTATTTGCATTCAAAGATAGAAAAGGGAAAACAGTTGATACTAAAATAGTAAAATATGTCCAACTGTTTTATAATTTGGGAGTCAAATGTCTCCCACTACTGAGGAAAATGCAGAAACATGTGGTTTCATTATCCAAAATTAATCGCGAATTTGAATATAACTTGACAATGTTCCAGCTGTAAAAGCCCAGTAATAGCCACACTTACACAGATGTGAGAGTATCACGGTGAGATAAAAATGCATCACTTCGTTAACAGGAAGAAAGAAAAGGAAGTTATAACATCTAAAATTCACCTTTGAAACAAAGGTGTTCATTCTAGCTCCTGCTATGTCAGTATTAAATTCCATATATGATCAGCCATAAAGGATAATGAGATTCTGGGATTAATGCTTACCAAAATACTGGTAGAGAGAAGAGCCTTATGACTTGACGTGGCCTGTGGAAATTCTGATCAAAAAAACAAAAGCTAGTTCCAAAATGCAAAGTCCCTATACGTTCTTCTGCTTCTCCAAGCAGTCCTCAAAGCTCATAAAAAGAATCATTTTAAACACCGGTATGATGCAAACTCTGGCTTTGGAAATCCATATACCGCAGATCAGAAACCAGGAAGGTGTACTGGGCACTACAATACTTTACACATGCTTTCCTCACATTCCTTCCCAATTTTACCCTATACAACATATTTTGGCCTATGAAGAATGAAAATTCAGACATTATTTCCCGGCATACTTCAAGTACTGGCTGGTAATCATGGCAGGCTTTTCAAATGTGTGCGTAGAGACTGGAAAATCAACATGAAATTAGAGTAAACCAGTGGCCAGAAGCCTTAGGAAAGTAAGCAGCTCCCTTCTGATACCTTCTGCTTGAACACGGGTACCAAGACAGCAGATCTGGTTGAATGCATGGAAAGTGCTCGTAGACTGAGGTGGGTAGGTCTGACAGGAAGCACTGATCTATATCAACCATTTTTTAATCTTTAATAATCAGAGTTTCTAAATACTCAAAACTGCAAGTCCCAGCAAACACAATAGTGTAGTCTAGCCAAGACTTAAATCATCATACTGCTTTAAAAGAGGTATATAGCTATAGAAAAAAAAAACAAAAAACAAAAAACAAAAAACACTCATCTTGGGTGTGTTACACAAGTATTATCTTAGCAGTATAATTATACCAGTCACGTAGACAAGTATTTAGGTTTGCCTTTGTCTGTCTCTCTTCTTTTATATCACTCCTCACTGTAAAATACTATTCAAATAAATTCTTTATAGTTTCAGAGTATGTTGAATAGTAGGAGGCTGTGGTTTAGCTGCCAAGCAAATCAGAGAGATGAATACTCTCTCTGGGTAAGAACAAAGGAGTCAGTTCAATAGCAAGCTTGTGCAGGAAATTGAGAGTAGTTGTTTCACAGCTTCTGACCCTGGATCTTTAGAGTCACCATTCAGGGGACCAGAGCAGATGCTCTGTTTGTGTTTTGTCCAAAAGCAAATTTGAAATGAAAGTGCAAGTCCTAAATGCCACAACATGAATCTGGAGGGAGTGGGACAGGGGTCTGTATTTACCCCAATATTACTGAGAATGGCATCTACTAATGCATGCATTCTTAGAATTTTTTCATAAATCAGTGGAAATGCAACATGGGGTTTGTATTAGGCTAGCTCATACCGTGCTGCTGTCTTGTTGTTGTCCCTTGATGACTGTTGCTACATGTCTCAGAACCTATATTTTCATGTTGGATAAAGGTAGGATTTAAGAAGCCCTGAGAAGACGTTGCTAATGCTGTATAACTGCATTTGCAGTTCTGAATGTCTAGGAACTGGATTTTTTCTGCTAACAATGTAGAAAAGCCTCTTTCCTAACAATTGAAAATTCAGCAAAGAAATTCTTAGATCATGGTTTTCAAGAGTCCAGACCTTTTTGTGCTTTTACCTTTCTAAATGTTGGCTCCCAGCAGCCCTGAGGTAAGATACTTCAAAAACAAGGAACAGAGGAGCTGAGCTTACAAGGAGCCACATGCTTGACTCCTGAACTGCTTGCTCTCAACCATCAGCCACTTGCTTAGTAAAACTGGCAGGTTCCTACACGTGCTTCTTCAGCAGACATCTCTGTTCAATTTTTTTCCCACAAAACTCTTCACTTTTGATAAATCAGCACTTTCAGATGAAAAATTGTTCTACCTAAAAGTAAACAATCAACTTTAGCTTTGAGAAATGTAGATTAGTTAATTGTATCAGCGAGTGCTTACTTTGAAGCTTAGATATAAACATATCCTTAATACCCAACCAAGCTCTGCTAAGAAGAAAGGATGATTTATAGAGCTGTGCAGAGGCTAGCAGAGCCTGAGGCTTGAGATTAAGCCCTGTCTTAATACTTGTTGATATTACTGCATCCTGTGCCTCCCAGAAGGAATGACACAATATAGCAGAGAGGGACCAGCTTTTGGATATGTTATTTTCTGCTCTTATTAATTATATCCGAGGTTGAGGTTTTCATACTCTGCTCATGTGTATGCTAATAACATAGAATTTGTTACAGTCACACTAAAAATGTTTAGCAATGTATCCAGAGTAATAAGCTAGAGCAATGTTCTGTTTTGTTTCTCAAAGAATGCCCCTCCATTTGGTTTCACTTCACAAATTACATTCTAAATACTTCATCATACTATTTTTCTCCCTAAAAATGAATTCTAATGTTCATAACCATCTTCTTCTGTTTCTAGTGAAATAGATTCTTTATATGTTTCCTTTGATCATTTTTCATGTCATAGAGAGTCACACAGGAAACAGTGAAAAACTATTTGAAACAGCTGAAATAGCCCCTGGAAGTTGATGCCAACTGGCCATCATATGGATTATATTCTTACCATCATGAATTTAAGGGAATATGCATCAAGAGCAACTGATCCAAATCCCCCAGGTTTTATGCACCTCTGCACAGGGGGCACAGTCAAAGTCATCGCAGACCAATGACTCCAACCAACACCAGTGCTGAGAGTTTGAGAAACTGTGCTGACATCATTCTATCTCCAGAACTGAGATGCAGGTTAGGCATTTCTGATCCCATGACTGTGAACGGAGGGAACATTATGCTAAGGCAGTCGTTGGAATAAAGATTTATAAACTGTGAAATGCTTTTGTGAACTGCTCTCATCCACTAATAGTGAGTTGTGCAACAAAGTTGACTGACTGCATGCCGAAATGCTGGTGTTTTCCACTTGGACCTCTGTAATGCAAATGTCTGTTCTACCAAGTGCATCCTAATTGTCCTATATTTGCAATTGTTTTTAATTTATAAAATGCAATTAAAATTTAATTTGGTAATATTATGTGAGATTTCCATAATCAAAGGCAACATGTATTATTCAGAGCAGGGAATGTTTCAGAGCCTACAAGCAACATATCAAAATCTACATATCACAGAGAGCGGCTTCCATGACAGCAAAATAGATGGGACATCCAGCATTGGTTCACAAGTGGGTGGTAGCAGAGAATCCACAAGGTCCTCTCTGAGTTGGTGCTGGATTAGATGGACAGCTGAGTCCTTCTGTGGCCCAGGATTGTCTGCCCAAGCACACTGCTCTGGTGCTGAGGGTTCAGGTCACCCTTAAGACCCCTTACCAGTGCTATCCCATAGCTCACCACGTGACTCAGCAGCAGCAGAGCAATATCATGAGCTGCCAGTATCTCAAAAATCACATTCAGACATGTTGAGTAGAGGACATGCATGTTGAGAACAATTTCTCAGTTGAGCACTACACAAACTAAGAAAAGGACAGAAGGCTCTGTCATAAAGCACCTCATAGTTCAGCCTAACCAAAAAGCTGCACTAGTCTAAAGATTGGATTAGTCACTTTGGTGATATTATATCTTCAGGAAAATCTCAAGAAATTTGATAAGCAACTCTGGCCCCTATCAACCTCAGGTTTGTCAGAAGGCCATCTTCTTCTACTCCCTGTAAGTTACGGCAAGGAAAACAGTACTAGTTAGGCACATCATATGTCAAAACATGATGTTATATATCGTGTCAAGTCCCATTGGAACTATGCACAGTGGCATATCTTATTCTCATTGCACAGCAAAGCTACATCACTTGCTGCACCTGCTGCAGCCATAGAGAACAGCTTCCCCTGGAGCATACTTTAATTTCTGTTGCTATTTTTTCTATATTTATTCAGAGCTTTTTGTTTTTCTGTCTTTCTAAAAGCTTGCAAATCTCTCCTAACTACTGTCTGCAAGTGTAACTACCGAGCAATTTAACTGTCCCTCTGCAACATTTCTGAAACTATTAAAGCATGTAGAGATTCAAGAATGGAAAGAAAATCTGATCCAAAAAATGGGAAGACTGCTGGAATTAGTGTCATGTTTTGAAATTCTCCTTGGAAAAATACATTGTTAAGACGTACGTATATATGTGCGAGTTCTTTAAGAGCTCCTTCTTTTTGTATCTTTTCTCCTGCCAGTTAATAAACTCAAGTTTAATTAGATCCCTATTAAACATTTCTACTTTCTTGCCCAAATTGCATTAAAACTTAATTGGCAATGCTTCTTTCCTGTGTGTTTTTATTTATCCTATTTTTCTCTTCCCCCAGGCCAGCTGGGTTAAGCAACAGAGTCCCACTCCTGTAACCTCACAAACAACCAATTCCTTTTTTGTGTCTTCATTTTTATCTTGTATTATGCATTTCTATCCTGTTGACTTTTTATTTCTCTCTAGCTACTGTGTAATTTTTCCTGAGCACCAGGCTTAATTCTTGACATAAATGTAATAACTTCAGAGAGTTTGTACAAGCAGATTTGTGTGCTGAGGCTTTAATCTAGAAATAAGTACCAACTTTAGAACAAATTGGTTACACATATCAGCCATTCACAGTGCTTCTTCCTAGTATCAAGAGACAGTGGTGCCATATGCAATCACCAGAAGCCAGTTATCTCTCTGACATTCTCTGCAGGTGAATAAAAACCAGAAGGAACACACTGAGATCTCATTTTCTCCTCCTCATCACCCATGTCAGCGGTGAAGAACTGGTTATAATTAGAACCCTTAGATCTTCTGAATGTAAGTGCTCATGGACTCCTTAGAGCTTTGAATGGCCATATTTTCTTGAAAGGGTTTGGAAAAGAGCTGGGGAATAGCCCTTCCTCCCCATATCTTGTTAGCTAGTATCACAATGGAGGGAATATATTCCTCCCTAGTAAAACTCTGTGTGTAAGTATTGTTCTCCCCAGCCACACAGGTGAATATTAAAATCCAGTATTCACTGAATATTGAATGACCAGAAACAAAACCTAATTACTTACTTCTCTCACCTTCTGCAATAATGCAGGTAGATTCGGTTTCTTCATGATCTCTGTAGGATATGTTAAGATTGCATTGTAGCCTTTATCTCCCTTGCTCTTGTATTGAAATTAGGCCTGGACAAGCAGTGGCAACTGCAGAACCTCAGATCTTCCACTATAATGTGACCAATGTACCCAGAACATGCCCCATGTGCTTGCATGCCTGAGCTCTCCATTATACCGTCTCCTGATTCACATCCTACCTCAGCTTGGAGTTTAACACATTTGAATTCCTAGAAGAATGAGAAACGGTTTATAGGACTGCTTAAAGAGATGCTGTAGATGGTGTACTCTTGCAGCCCAGGAGCTTTCAGTCTTTCCCATGACTACTCCAAATGTCTCCTTCTGTAAGATGTACTACTCCTGTGAAGTCTTCATAAATTATAGAATCATAGAATCATAGAATTACCAAGGTTGGAAAAGACCTCTAGGATCATCTAGTCCAACCGTCCACCTATCACCAATATTTCTCCACTAAATCATGTCCCTTAGTACAACATTAAAACATTTCTTGAACACCTCTGGGGATGGTGACTCCACCTCTTCCC
This sequence comes from Aquila spilogaster, assembly GCA_024606505.1. NCBI lineage: Eukaryota > Metazoa > Chordata > Aves > Accipitriformes > Accipitridae > Aquila > Aquila spilogaster. The sequence goes on from JANHGO010007617.1 coordinate 49,266, forward strand.
TGGGCAGCCCATTCCAGCACCTCACCACTCTTTTGGAGAACAAATTGTTCCTAACATCCAACCTGAACCTCCCCTAGAGGAACTTGAGGCCATTCCCTCTCATCCTGTTGCTAGTTATGTAGGAGAAGAGGCCAATCCCCACCTTGCCACAACCTCCTTTCAGGTTGTTGTAGAGAGTTACAGGGTCTCCCCTGAGCCTCCTCTTCTCCAGGCTGAACAATCCCAGTTTCCTCAGCCGCTCCCCATCAGACTTGTGCTCCAGACCCCTCACCAGCTTTGTTGCCCTTCTCTGGACATGCTCCAGGGCCTCCACGTCTTTCTTGTAGTGAGGGGTCTAAACTGAACAGAGTACTTGAGGTGTGGCCTCACCAGGGTGAGTACAGGGGAACGATCACCTTCCTGCTCCTGCTGGCTATACAGAAAACAATGCTGTTTGCAAAACAGCAGAATGTCCTCTCTCACTGCAGGCTGTAGAAAAGCAAATAATTGGTATAGAAAAGGTCAACTATTTTAATGCACTTCAAAAGAGAAAAAAAATCTGTCTCTTTCTTCAAAATCTAGGAACCATAACTATGTTCTCTAGATGCATGACAGAGAATCTCTTCATAGTATAGATACTTCCAAGATCTTTTAAAACCTTCCTTCTCATGTTATCCTCTACTACAAACTTGTTCTCTGTTCTGGTTTATCTGCAATTAGGAAGCAAGGAATAGCTAGTCACATAATGAAATTCAGTCGTATCAAATTTTCAGTTGCCTGAAAGGAGACTCATCTATAAAAATGTATTTCTATTCTATAATTTTATTATGACAATTTGCAAAGATGATAAGATGCATACATCTTCTTGGGAACAATGCAATTCAGTGACTCTTCAGCTGCTACTCTTAGGTATCTGCTGTACAAATTACACTATCACTTTCGTAGAGCAATCAGTCCAACAAGCCAGAGTTGGTATGTCCTTTCAGTATGGTCTTTGATGAATAGACTCTCATTCTTCATTTCAAATCTATTATTAATAACATTGTCTGTGATCATCTAGACACAAAGAATTAAGACGATAACTCAGTAAGTGAATACCAGAGCCTTATCTTGCCCAATGGAATAACAGTCATTAAGTTTCTGCCAAAAGACCACTGTTTCAGACATAATGATGAGCAGTTATCAACCAGGCTTGGAAAGTGTTTATGCGTAGTGCATTAAGTTAAAATATTCCCTTTTCTTGGGAGTTGTCTTGTGAGATACCAAACTTATCAATTAAATTACCTAATGAAACACATTTTAATATAAAGCAATCTTCATTCCCAGTGTAAAAATCTCTTTAGTGATCTTTAGTGTCTCTTTAGAATCAAGAATATAAATTAAAGCTTTTGTCTATGACCATCTTCCTGCAGACAAACTTAATGAAAGAAAAAGTATGGGTCAGGGTAGAAAATATTTCTGTGTTGCCAAAATCATAAAAAAATAGAAACAAACTTCATGGGACAAGAAGGGAGATACAAAATAAGCTAGAATAACAGTTTTCTGGTTAACCAAGTTTACTTTACTCCTGCCTAATGTTGGACACTGTGGGTAACGTGAAATAACACTATGGTGTCCTAACACTGCAATTCTGAGTCTGTTTCTGAATTGACCGCACAGGGAGGGAGTGTTCACAGTATGCTCATTAAGTATTGCAGTTAGGAGCTGAGAAATATGTGGTCATAATTTAGGAATCACAGTTACGTGCATACAGAGTGAGAAGATGAATGCAGGCAGAAGAGCCTGCCGCGTCATTGCTGTCCCTGATCAGTAAATTTAGAACAATGTGCATGGCACATCTGCCTGTTTTTTGAATGCCATAACATCATCACCTGTCTCCATCCTTCCTTTGTACTATATCCAACTATTTAGGATTAGCCATAAAACTGCCATTGTCAGTGCACAACTTCTTGCTGTTTTCTCCTTCAGGAAGTGACCTGGCACAGAGAGAGAGTGCACTTCACTATGACCATCTCTTGGCTGTATCATTTGAACACATAAAGAAAATGTTGTGGTTTAGTGGGCTGCAGAAACTGTAGTCACAGCCTACCAAATTTCATATCCTCTTTCCACAAATTCTGTGCATAATCTCCTCTCTATAAACGTAGCTTTCACTACATTGTCTTTTCAAAAGCTGTGCATTCTCTTTGCTTCACTCACCAAAATCTCAAATGAAGTCTTTGTTTTTCCCCAAAGGAAGTTTAAAAATAGAACTAGCACAAGGCAACACCCAAATTCTGAATGCATCCTGAAAGATAAAAGTATTTGAATCAGAGATACGTACCTATCCACAACATCTTTCTCCCAGATATCTCAGCTGAAGTTCTGTGTCTGGTCAGCAGAACTGTAACACTTTTCTTTCCTCTGTTTAACAAAACACCTACCGGAAAACATACACTCTAATGTACTCATCATTATCTAACAGTTTTTAATTTATTATTACTAATTATCTACCCTTATAAAATATTAATAATTATTATTAGAATTACCACTAAGGTTAATATTGACACCAATTATTAGAAGTAAATTTTAAAAGCATTATGATCTGCATTTTTTGAGTCTCCATAGAAAGCAGAATTGCTTTACAAATAGGTGGAAAGTTAAAATTTTATCTACTTTAGCTCCTTTTCCTTTTGATTTTCCATTTTGTTTATCTGATCGATCTAAACATGTTTCCCGGCTTCTGAGTATTAACTTCACTCTTCATTCCTTTTGTTACTTTGTCCAGGCCTTATTAGCATGCACCTTATCTAGGAATGTACTAGCAGTCAGGTTCTCTCATCAACACATATTGCTCTTGACAGTGCTTAGCTATAAATAGCCTAGCTCAGCTTTTAATCATATGATGTAGAGTTATGAATGACTTTCTATTCCTAATGCAGAGTTTGAATCATTTTTGGCTTTTAAACAAGGCTGAAATTCCTTATATTCTTTCATGGGTCAGAAGCTAGATTTATTTAAACTTTGATGACATATCTCTGGTGAAATTGATTTTGAAAACAAAAAGACATTGTCCAAAGTTAGTGGGTTTTGTGGATGTAAAATTAACACACAGAGTGGAAACATTAGGTAAATAATTTGCTGAATAAGACAGGACTTCCTAATGAGAAGAAATAAGATGTAGAAATACTAAAGTTCATATTAAATATTTTAGAATGTTGACATGTAGACACATGCAATATATTGCTCATCTGATGGTGCATTTCTCAAAGGTTATAGAAATGTTCCACGAACTTGCAGCTGTGCAGAATTACATGAAGAAGCATTAAAAACACCAAGCTACTATGTTAAACTATACTGGTAAATGAGTTAGAAAATTCTTCATTCTGTGGCAGACATATATATATCTGTGTATGTGTGTGTATATACACACATTTCACGTATGTACAGCTCTTACTGTACTACGCTGTTTGGTTCTTGGTGTTTTGTTTTGTTTTGTTTTTTAACCTGAAATAATCTGTCTGAAATCATTCTGAAAAGCTGAAATGTCAGACTTTCTAATCCAATAAGTCCATTACAAAATATGTATTACATTTTTGTTTGTTTGCTTGTTTGTTTTCTGCTTGAACATATGAGTTTGTAGGATTAGAATTTGTCCAGGATTAGACAATTTGCAAAATATTATTGGTATTTAGCATTGAATTACTTCCAAAAAGCATAATGTTCATGTCATTTACAAAACAATGGTTCTAAAAATACTTTCAGCGTCTCCCTTTTTACTTTTCTTAAGCTATGTCAGAAAATATTGTGCTCCCTTCATCCGTTTAAATAGAAAAGCCTGTACCATTTCTTCAAATGGGAGCAGTTAGTGTACAGAAAAAAACTTGACTTTTTCCTGTTGTTTTTTTTCCCATAGTTTCTGAAGTGCTATAATTGAAAATATATCCATGTATCAATCCACAAATGCTAACACAGTGGAGTTAAATTGTCCAAAAATATTCTCCATCCCTGTTTCCAGGCAATGCTCCTCAAACTCTCTGTTATTATTAAGTAGAAGAAGGGGCAGGAGCATCCATCCATTTGGGAAACCTGCTATGTTTAGTAAAGAGGACTTAAACTGCAGAGATATGAGACTGAGTGACACTGATGATGCAACTTTAATCATTTTCTTCCTCTCAATTGGTCTTGCTTCACTGAGAATGGCCAAGTACAGAGTTACCCAACTCTAGATGAAAGGGTTAGTTTCATCCTTGGCAGCATCTCCAAATTGTGGGTCCTCCTGCATGCATAAATAAAGGAAATGACCAAACTGCTTCCCCATTTCCTCCTCCTCTCTATTCTTTTTTAACTCTCTTATCCACATTTGTTTTTAATAACAAGTGGACAAAACCAGGCATTAATTGCACATCTGTTTTAGCTCTGGCAAGAACTCTCAGGATGCAAGTTCCAACAACTGCCAAGTGCTTTAACTTCAGAACAGAAATTTTCCTATGAAATCTTTCTCTGAAAGATTCATCTTTGCTGCCAAGTGAAACAGGCTAGTGCAATAGGTAAGACATTGTTGCAACTCCATTCCAATAGCAAAATGCTATCCACTAATTCAGTTAAGAGAAAGTGAGGGAAGGGAAATGAGTGACATTTCCTTCAACCATTGTGGTCCAGATAGCTGATAATATTTCACTTTATGATCTGATTTTGTGTAAGCTGAATTGGACTTCGAAGATAAGAGTACTTGTTTCTGCTATGGTTAATACAGCATTTAAAATAAAATAATAACCTCAATTTCTGACATCAAACTGATTGTGAATCAGTGCCTTCAGTGGACTGTAGAGCATTTCTGAATGCCACCAGAGGGAGCCAATGCAATTGCAATCTTGAAATTCTAGTTCTTTTGGAAAGAAACTGAAGGGAAGATTATTATCCTGACAAATAGTAGTGAAAGAAATAAAGACGGTTGTCCTGAGGAGCACTTTTTGAAGCAAAAATCTCCTTCACATGCTAGTCACATGTGATGAGAAACACCAGTGTAATAGAAAACACATTGCTTATACATTTTTTTCCCAGGATTACAAGTATTATCCTGCTGGAGAGGAGCTCTGCAGAGAGGGACCTGGGCGTCCTAGTGGACAAGAGGTTGACTATGAGCCAGCAGTGTGGCCAAGAGGGCCAATGGCATCCTGGGGTGCATTAAAAAGAGCATGGCCAGCAGGTCGAGGGAGGTGATCCTCCCTCCCCCTCTACTCTGCCCTGGTGAGGCCTCACCTGGAGTTTTGTGTCCAGTTCTGGGCTCCCCAGTACAAAAAAGGCAGGGATCTCCTGGAAAGAGTCCAGTGGAGGGATACAAAGATGATAAAGGGCCTGGAGTACCTCTCTTATGAGGAGAGGCTGAGAGACCTGGGTCTGTTCAGCCTTGAAAAAAGGAGACTCAGAAGGGATCTGATCAGTGTCTATAAATATCTAAAGTGCAGGAGGCAAAAAGATGAGGATGGACTCTTCAGCAGCGCGCAGTGATAGGATGAGGGGAAATGGCCACAAACTGACGCATTAGAAGTTCCACACAAATGTGCGTAAGAACTTCTTCACAGTAAGGATGATGGAGCACTGGAACAGGCTGCCCAGAGAGGTTGTGGAGTCTCCTTCTCTGGAGATATTCAAGTCCCACCTGGACGCTTGTTGTACTGCAACCTGGTCTAGGGAGCCTGCTTTGGTAGGGGGGTTGGACTAGATGATCTCTGGAGGTCCCTTCCAGCCCTTACAATGCTGTGATTCCATGATTCTGTGATTATTTCATGTTCTGCTGCACTTTAATAAACCATTATTTTAATTATTGTTACCTTGGCAATGACTCCCTTCACATATTGCCCCACACAAATTACTCAGCCTTTTTCTCATCTCTCTGAGGTGACATCTCCAAGCCAGTGAGTGCAGATGACCACCTCTGATGGTTATCAGCAGCTGTGAGAATGTTGTAAACTGCCCTGTCTTCTCTGAGCCTGACCTGATTGTACGTAGTAATGCATCTGATATTTTTCATCTTTCTGTTTTTTCTTCCATTTTATTAGAATTAGACAAATTCTCTGATTGTCTCAGATTCTGCAGAGACACAGTAGTGTAGAGCTCAGCTTTAAGCAGCTGTGCTCTAAGCACATCATTCTCAACATTTCCTCATTTATGGTTTTGGCTGTTCAACTGGCTTTAAATATTCATATCTTGTCTCAAATTTTAAGTGCACTATGATTCATTTCTGCATCTTTTTAAAGTGTCAGGCTTTTACAATTGAACAAGATGGTTAACTATCCATCACATCTTAGACAATCTCTGGCGAATGTGCACATTTGCTTTTCTCTGTCATGAATAGTATTGGAAATGGCAATTAATTTCTGTAGGGGCTTTTTAATGTTTTATTTTATACCATCTTATTTCTTCCAGTTGATAAAATGAAAAACCTATCTAGTGCTCTTTTATTCCTCATCCACTCACTGAAAATTGTGTTAGAAGACAAAGAGGCCGATCCCAAGATCTTCTTCTGGCACAGCCAAAGAGGAACAGCAGTTTTCTCTAGCCTTTAGAAGGTTCTTTTTCATTCCCCTGACTTGGACAAGAACTAGGGCATCCTATTTTGTCCCAAAGAGAAATAGTAAGCCAAACAAACAAGCATGCAAAAAGGTGGTGGAGGTGGATAAATAGTGAAAAGAGAGGGGAAAAGCTGAGGAAAACCACAAAGTGGAAAAGCCACAAATAGGATTAATAGTATAATGCATGGCAAGGATAAGAATCAACTCCTGAAATAAGAGCTTTTGTAAGCCATGGGGACCACTTGAGATTTCTCCATGTTTCCCTGGGTGCACAGATTATCTTATTTTGCAGCACTCCCTTGAGTAAGGCAAAGAAGAATGTGGTTTCCATGCTGTGTGGCCCTTACATCCTAAGGAAAGATGAAGGGAGGAAACTATTACCCCATCAGCCACAGTTTTGTCTAGAATGGAGGGTATTCTTTTGTTCTCCATGCACAACACAATGAAGTAGTAATTGGTGGCAAGAAGATCATTGGGAAAGCACAGTGAAGACAGCACTAGAATAAATCACTAGAGTGCTGGTAGCTTTGATCAAGTGCTTGGTTATTAAAATAAAGGAGTTTCCAGCTTTGTCTTTTGCTGAGATAGCTCCTACCAGATTGTGTTGGTTTATTTTAAATTATTATAATTTTTTTTCAAAACATTCATCAAGCTCAGATGGCCTCCTCTAATAGAACTCTTAGAGAAAGATTGCCAGCAAACATTACATTGTTCATCTAAGCTCCATTAACTCAGACACCGTTTAGAAGATTCCAAACTGTCATTCATTATGCTTTCTATTTATTACTGAATGCATTCTCAGACAAAATGTACCTTACTGTTGCAGTATGATGTCTTCATATCTACTCACAATGCTGCCTTCTGTCTCATCTACACTTTCAGCTCTGGATTTTGTGAGTCATCAATACACTTTTCAGTGATTAATATCTGTCTATCTATCATGCTGAAACTTCTCAAAACCTTCACAAAAGCAGCGAAACATACATCCCTTTATACTTCCAGTACTTGTTCTGATAGTATTTTCAAGGTGAGGTCAGTTTTCCTTCTGTGAGCTACTAGACAAAAACTAAATTGACTTCTATTAATTCTTGGTTCTGTACACTGACATTTTTTAACCTATGGATTTTCCAGTTTTACAGCAGTACAACCTGTCAAACTTAGAGAGTGGCGCTAGTCAAGGTCTGTGGCATTAGTAAGTTCTCATATGGGAGCATACGATTTTTTTCCAATGGTGAATCCTTCAGATTCTTTTGTGTACTTCTAATTTAATACCTTAAGAAAGCATTGACTATTTGATATTAATAGCACCTCTTCCCTAAGCTCATCTTCAGGTACCTTAGATGTTTAATCTGTTCAGTTTCCCTCATCACAATTACTCAGTCTGCACTTGCCCCTGACGTTTATACTGAGCGAGCATCAGAATGAATGAAATTTCTGATGATCAGCTTTCTAAGACAAAGTTAAATTCACTGCATCATTCACAGTTTCGTAAAACAGACACCTTTAAATGTGTCCCCACCCTCTTTACAGTACGTTTCATTGCTGTGTATGATGCTTCTGCCTCATGACCTCTTTGCTTTAACCACCTAATTTCAGTCTGTGATTCTTTTTCCTGCATTATTTTCCATGGGTTTTGCTTTATTAAATTCTTTTTTTTTCTTTTTTTCTGTTTTTAGTGACAGATGTTCATTCCTGGAACCAATATGATGTGAGAGTTGGACCTGATAGTTATGTTATGACTGAATTTGATTTTCTCCACGTTTATCTCTAGAATTCTTCTTCTTAGGCACCTGTCATGGTTTTATGATTTTTATTATCGGTATTCCACATCATAACATCATGTAATGCATTGGGAGTTAAAGAGTTA
>JANHGO010007618.1:0-57622 GCA_024606505.1 Aquila spilogaster
TATCAAACCCACTTACTGTAAAGACAACTCCCCAGCCCCTCTTCAATGTCTTTGAAGGGTTTTCATGCAGCCTTTCAACGCTCTTCTCAGTGGGAAATAAATTCACTTGCATCCTACTCAGGCCAAAGTAATTAAACCTGTCAAAGCAATCAACTAGCACTTTCTGCCAAAGCAAAATTGCACGCATCCAGTTGAAAATAAATAAAAAAACCCATGATATTCTGCTTACATGCAACAGAGTATTAACTCGTCTTTGCAGACCTAGCCCAGCACGAGGAGGGATCACTGTGCAGAACGTTCCTGCAGCTTGCAGTCAGTTTGTGCCCATGGCCCCTTGGCAGTCAGCAGCTTCCTTCACTCCCATTCAATTTCAAGGCTCACCCTCCATCACCACTGCTCCTCCCTGCTCCTCATCTTCCCGTTTGCTCACGAACAACAGATGGAAGAATTTCTAGCAACATTCAGCCACAAAGACTTCCTTTTAGAGGTCACTCAACTTTGTAAGAATCTTTCCTTCTTCTAATTACCTGCTCACTTCTGCTGTCAGTACCCCAGCTGCCATTTCTTTCTGCCTGCTCACTGGTACTCCACGCTTGAGCCTCCCACCAGCCTGCCCCCCCCCCCACTGCAATAACTGCCAGATGGCCATCAAGAAAACCCCACATTGCCTGTATTTTTTTTATCCTTCTTCCCCCTCTCTCAGCGGAAAGAGGAACAATGCACTCCAGTCAAACACATGATGAAATAAGTCACACATCTCCTTTACTCTTGCCATTGCTGATTATGGATTAACTCCTTAACAACAACATTCCCAAATCAAAACATTGCTCCACATCAATAAACGTTTGTCACTTCGTCTCCCTCTCCCTCTCTTATTAGGAGTGAACCACACCAAAATCAGCAAACTCAAAACCAAGAATTAACAGCATTATCCCTACAGGCAAGTCTTACTCTGCCACCTGACTCCAGGGCTGGTTCTGAAGTGTACCCCGAGCCTCTTCTGCCTTGCTGTTACATATGAAAAATCACATCTCACACAGAGGGAAGATGTCATTATGAAAACTGTCTGCTGGGTGTTAGAACGCTCCAGTCTGTCTGGTTATGGCACGCACAGCAACACCAAGTACAAGTCCAGGAGATGTGAGCAGGGAATCCAGAATTGGATAAAGGCGGTGAAGGTACTTCTGCTGTATGTATATATAAATATGTATATATATATATGAAGTATATACTCCCTGGATAGGTATGTTCCAATGCGTCTGGGCACATACGAACAGTAACACGGGAGAAGTAAGCCCCACTTCCCAATTACGGTCTTTGGAGAAGCACGCCCCAAGCCCGAGCAGCCCAGCACCAGCACAGCTGTGCCCATGAGCCTCTGTGCTGCACAGCCCACCGCAGCCCTCCTGGCCCCCAGCAGGTCCACGCCAGCTAGCCTGGCCCAAAAGGCAGGCATGGCTCCAGGGAATTATGCCGAGCATGTTTCTCAGTTTAAAATCAAAAACACTAAAACACTACTTAAAAATTCCCATACATTGTTGACAGTGCTTTCAGTTAGTATGCATCTAAATGAGTGAGGAACATCACAATTTCTCTTGGTGTTTAAGGTTAAAATCATGCACAGATTCTACGAGCTGCCATTACCTAGGAGCCAAGAAGAGGGCCACTGAATCAATGCACAAAGCTCTGGTTTAGAAGCATGTAGCATCAGGACTAGAATCAAAAAGAGAATTAGGTGAAATCAGAAGGGTTTCAGAATAGGTGAAAGGAAGCCCATTATTTTAGTAAGATGACTGATGCATTGTATTTATCTGCACAGTCCTACAAAAAAACTGGAACCATGGGGTGCTTTAGGCACATATCTGCAGGCAGATGTGTCCTACTGAAACTTCAACACCTCCTACACTAAGAACAGTACCAACCTGGAAGGACTAACTTGAATGGAATAATGTAAATTAGCTCTTCACCAAGATATGGCTAACACCTTATTTTTATTTTTTTTTCCTTTTTAAAAAAGTGGTAAGGTTTTTCAGGAGAAAATTTAGGCCAAAGATGGGTACCAAGAGAGCCTAACAGTGTGAGGTGTGGTACTGACATTAGCTTACTATTTTATGATGTGCACATTATCCATAACCTCACTGATAATAAGAAGGTACCCACATACTATTCCAGAAAAACATATGCTAATCTCCAATGGTTTGGGAGAACCAAACTCCCAACTTTTCCCAGTAACTTTGGGAAAAGTTCTGCTTTGACTAGCATTTGGTTTTGTGTCTGAGTTTCTTAATGGCTTCTCAGACTCTCTTACTAAAAATAGACCAAGAGACATTCCCTCAATGTCCACCCCAAGGACCACAACTGTCTGTCACGTAACAGAAATGGGTTTTTAAGAAAAGGTCAAGTTAAACTGTAGTGGAAACTATCTAGGGATGCTTCTCAGAGTGGTTACAGCCAAAAAAACCCAAAGTTAGTAAAACCAGACACAAAACTTGGTAAGTGTAACACCTTATTGCTTAGTGGATGTGCTCTCTGGGTTAATTTGATGAAACATTTGTTGGCTTTGACAGTTACAAAAAGTTTTCCTACTTTCAAGACCACAGAAGAAATGCTGCTTTACCATTTGCTGCTTGCCACATCCCAGCAAAATTATGAGTTGATTAATTTGGATATCTTTTATAAAATAATTGTTTGTGGTAATTAGGGCTTAGTCAGAAAGAACACCATTTGGTTTCCCATTTCCAGGACAACTATGCAGATTTAAAATGGGCTAGTATTTGCTGAGCCATACTTACAGACAGGAATAGTGTCCAAAATAATTCAGAAAGCTTTTATTATATAAGAAGAATGCATTTTGGTGGAACAGCTATCTGCAATACTTTAGGTGTTTTTTGAAAGTGTCCCCAAGAAACCCAGATGAACAAACAGATCTGAGTGATTGTGACAAAACCAGTCAGTATTCACCACTTCTCCACTGCCACTCCTACCCTATTCTTTTATCCTAGTCTCTTCTTCCTCATTTTATTTTTCAGTGGAGTCTATTCACTATGTGCTTGTATGCAGTATAACTCAAATATTTCAATTTATGAGCTCAGTGTATGTTATACATCCTTTCATGTATCTACTACATGAGGATGCAACTTGTTACAGTCCCTTAGTATTTTATCTTAGTGCTTATTTATCGTAGCTTGTATACCTGCACCCTCTTTTCAACTGTCATGCCCATCATTCAGTCATTAGTTTGTGCAATTGGTGATGCTCTGTAATTATCAAACTACATTCTCAGTGAAACACATAACCCCAGGTGGGGTTTATTTATTCTTGTTTAACGCACAGGGAAAACAAAAAACATGGGGAGTCAGTAGAAGATGGACATTTTGTTTTTGAATTTTTACTTGTGTTTCTGCTAAGAGCATGAGAGACAGTGGGTTCAGACCACTGAACAGAAGGTGTCATTTGAAGCACACAGGAGAATGAACATTCCACCTGAGGTTCAGAGCTTCATTCTCTACATTGCCTAATTTGTCTCTCTTGCTCTTGTTCCCTCCCACTATTTTTACCATGCTTGCATACAGAAGCAGTAATTAACCTTTAAAGCCATGCTGAAGTACAGGTGGAACTGATCTCATCTCCTGTGTTTTAGGAAGGGCTGAGTCTGCTCTTCACTTAGACAAAAGTCCACGGCTTCAATGCTAACTTTTTCTTCCAGGTTTAAAGGGCAGTAGAGAAGATTAAAAACAGAATAACTGAGAATGCTCTGTCAACTTTCTATCGAGCAGAACACAAAATTGCTGCAAATGTCTGTAATAGTTCAAAACAGGCTTAAGCAATGTAACTATTCCATGTGCATCAGGAAAAAATAGTTCATTGCCTTAGTACATGAACTCAGGACCACCTTTGCAAAGGACTCAGGTGCCCAGAGGCAAATTTCAACAGAATTTAGGGATGACCTTCATCACCTTCATCAAACTCTAGCCATATAAAAGTATCTTTTATGAGCTAATTATTTTGGCTCTTGCTATCATTTACACAGACAAACAGACACTCTCAGGGAGCAATAAATCACATGACTATCTTAGAAAGGGATGAACTTGAGTTCTGGAGTGCCAAACTCTCTCTCCTTTGGCTACAAAAGGATAGATGACTACCTTAGTTAATGGTTGTCTTCCAGACGGGCACAGTTAGTTGAGACGATTCCTGGTCTGTTTCTAAAACTGAAATCTCCCCAGGTTCCTGAAATTTCTATACCTGTCCAAGTCCTCAAGTATGTATATTACAGAACTGAACACATCTGTACCCAGTTAAAAAGCAGCACTAAAAGTGGTACAAAAATGAAGCATTCATTACCTGGAGCAAGTGTAAAACAGATCTTCTGTACTCAACAGGGCTTCCATCCCAGGATCCTTACTGCTGTGTTTTAACCAGTTTTGCATCAAATGCAGAAACAGTCTTGGGAACAGGGACATGACCCCCATCTTCCCCATTTCTTAACAGCTAGCCTAAACTGTGCTGCACTGGAAGTCACTCTGGTGACAAAAATAGCTTGTTGTTCCTTCCCCATGCAGAAATTCAACAGTGACTTTTTTTAGAAAAACTCAAGCCAAGGCAACTAAAATCTCTGTGGATCATTTTAGCCTCAGGGGATCTACATGACAGAAACTGGTTCACCCACAGCTAAAAACACTTCTCTCACAGCTGCTGCCTGAGCAAAATGATGGCGTGGTGCTAATCTACTTGCCTGAGGGCATGTGTCAAAATCTCTCTGCAGTTGGATCTAATTGGATGGTCTGATATTGATAGTCCAAGAAAAGATGCCACAGAATTAATTATCTATGGGGACAGTGCTTCACCTCCACTGTCTCAAGTGTCCCCTGTGTGATAGAACTGAGATTCTGCAGCAAAGCAGTCTATGGTAAAGTTGGTGTTCTTGTTCCAAGGGATCTCTGTATTGTTGAACCAGACAGTTTGGTAACACTGACGTAACTTTTCCAAAAGAACCCACACGTAACTTCTGAAATTTCTGCAGCAACATGTTTTCCTTCTAAAGGATATAACCTGAATTTCTATGAAACACAAATGTTCATCAACTCCCCTCCCACATCCTACTCAGGGTCCACTGGGAAATGAGATATGTATCTCCAAAGGCCATCCCAGAGAGTAATGTTTTAAATAAATAAATCAGACCCATTTGTCTTTGCCAGGAGATATCTTTTAAATAAATCTCTGCTTGTCCCCGTCGACTGTCACTGTGCACATTTCCATGACATTCCATTCCACTATTGTTCTTGCAACTCAATACAGTGCACACTTCACTTTTATCCTCATCAAATACCTTTTTTGTCAATCTAAACTCTAATTTCTTTTCCTCAGTTACAGTTTTTCTCACCAGTAGATCCCCTTTGCATTAGTATTAATATTAATATCCAGACTATTAGCTGATGGTGTAAGAAGTTTTACTCATTAAAAATCTGCATTCAAGTTACCTTCTAGAAGATAAGAATAGCAATAAAAGCCAGAGACACATAGATGATTTTTTATGCTTGATGCAGTGGCGATTGGAATGAACAAGGCCATTCTTTAGGGATGGGCAAATTGAGCACAAATTTTAGTGCTACTCAGCTAGCTCAACACTGCTTGAATGACATTGTAGGCCCTACTGCAGACTATCTATCTTAGATGTGGAATGTCAGATTTCTGAGGAAGAAGAGCTGGGATCTATAGCCTAAGAAGTAAATATTGGTGTAATATAGATCAAAGTTTTAATCTTTGAGCACTTTCCCAAGTTTTGGACTTTACAAGACTGTGTTCTATAGAACATCCTCTATTTGCATCCCATACAACACCCACCATAAAACAACTCCAAGTACAACAGCAGCTAACAAACTTCATGAACACATTGGTGGCTTCTGTAGAGAACAAGAACATTCAAAGGGCTTCTTTTTCTTGCAGGAAAAAAATGTGTTTAGAATAAATAGGTAACAGCTGTATTCAATTTTTATTAGAAGGCAGATTTGCCTATCTCTACATACTGTAGTCTTTCTGGTATCTTTCTGTAAAATGGCACCTAGTTATCAGACTCTCTAAACACCACTAAGGACCAAGGCATGGAGTTTTCTAAGGAGCATTAAAGAGAGTTCTAGGGTTTACCAGTAAAATGAAAAGGTATTCCTGTGTATGCTCTAAACTGCAGGATTCTTCAACCCCATACCCTCGTACTCAAATGTATAATTTAGGTTGACCATAGACTTTTCCCAGAATGGCCCTTATCTGCTAAAAAGGTCAGACATCTGTGGGCTTAGAAAGTATTTTCAATGCAATACGGAGCTAGCTGAATCTCTGCCCTGCTCTACTGAAATTTTTCCAATGTGTTCTCCAATGAATCGTACCTTGACACTCCTTTCACTTTTCAGTTATAATTGAAAGACCTAGGGGACTGAGTTTGTTCTCACATGCATCAATATACTGACATAATTTCACTGGACTTAAGTCATATTTATACTAATGCCTTCTTACACCATTTTGCACTAGAGTAGATAGCAGTATACAAGAGCATCAATCAGAATCAGGCATTGCAGTCTTGACTAGAATTGCTCGCTTACACAAAACTAAGAAAACAGAATCAGCAGCTGAGACTTGTTTCAAATAAGTGCAAAGGTTGCCCTTTCTATAAAGAAAGGAGCTGTGAAGCTCTTTAGTCTGACTGAAAGCTGAAATATCTTTGTTTCTGTGCTTTGCTGCTTTTATCACCATAGAACATAAAGCCAAGAGAAAGAGAAGGATGATTAAACACCCACTAGTGGAAATCCATGGATGCAAAGCATTTCTCACTTAGGATCTTAGCTGTCAGGACTTTTGCTAGGCAAGGGTGGTTTGCAGCAGTATACACCTGTCAACAGTTACAGAAGTTACTTTAAAGAATTTTATCTGCATCCGTCTGGAGAAAATAACTCATAGTCACAGAAATGCACATACCCACAGTCAACAAAGATGATAGCACTGAACAAGTCGGAAACCAAAATGATAGCCGTAAAACTCT
Organism: Aquila spilogaster; assembly: GCA_024606505.1. Lineage (NCBI taxonomy): Eukaryota > Metazoa > Chordata > Aves > Accipitriformes > Accipitridae > Aquila > Aquila spilogaster. The sequence continues at coordinate 7,034 of JANHGO010007618.1, forward strand.
TTGTTTACATTTGCAGAAATATATGTTTTCTATAACAGCCTGAAGTTTAGGAGGCTGAAATGTCATATACCATCAGAGACAAGTGTGCACCTCTCTCTGTGGATTTCTTGAGGCACACAATGCATTAGAGTTATAAGAGAATAAAGAAGCAGCAAAGAAATACAGCAAAAGTTAAAGTGGAGGAGAATAAGACAATATACAGTTAAATCAGGCTTTCTGAGTATCAAATAGAAGGAGAGCGAGTTTCTTAGAGAATATAGCAGTGACCTCCTAGTCAAGATTAATGAATTATATTCCTGGTTCCCATATTGATTGTGTAGCTTGGCTTAAACTACTGAATTTCCCTGTCCTTCATTTAACACAGCTGAAGTGTGAAAAGTCAGGTTCAGTTCATTGTTTGGTTGCTCTGAAATCCTCAGGTAAAGCCTACTGAACATGATTGTTCTTATAAATGTCAATAACTTGCACAGCTGAAGCAATTTACTTCTATGAAAAAGAAGGGCGGATATAAAGTTTTGCTAGCCACTGAAGAAGACTGAACGCTGTAGAGCAAAAATTTTAAATCTTCTACTTCTGTAGAAAAGTAAACATTGATAATGTTGACGAGATGGGAAGAAAGCCTTAATGTGGTAAGAGAAGAAACTGGAGTTCTGTTCTGGGTTGCAGCTGAATATAGCTTTAGGAATGTGCCATTTTACAGATTTTTTTTTTTTTTGCCTCAGTTTCTCCATCTTAAACAGGGATAGCTGTCTACCTATATTAAGGAACAAGAGAAGGCTTAGGAACAAGGACAACTCTTCAGATTCATGCTCCCTCTGTGCAAGTGGTTTTCTGCATAATGCTTCACTGTGCTTTCTTTTATGTAAGACGACAATGTATAGCATTGTGGTTGCATAAAACACTCTTACAAACATATTTACTACCACAACATATGTGGCACTCTTGGACTTGTACCTGGGCTACCTCAAAATTAAGTCCAATTTTTTTCCAGCATGATCCTGCAAAGTGGCAAGTTCCTTTGTGCTCCAAGTCCAGAGTGATTACTCTGGAGGATGGGACCAATGTACTTTTTAATACTTTGTTTCTTCCCAGATCAGACCAGTCCTGACATTAACAACTTCACTATTTCATAGACACTTCTTTGAAGTTTGATATATTGCCATTTTTATTTATTTTCTTTTTCCCACTATTTGGACTTTTAATAGAGTATCGGTTTGCACAAGTGTTCCCATTGAAGCCAATTCGGAATTAATCTTTCAAGTAGGAGCTCATGTCACAGTATCAAATGTTTTAGTCACTAACATAGTGCATCTGCTAAATTCCCATCATCCCATGAGATTGTATTTCTGCTTTAAAAAAAGCACTGACATTTTTGCCTGTCAATATTTTCTCATTGCTCGTGACATAGTTGTTCTCAAAACGCACAGTGAATCCTTTCTCTATATAGATACACCATAATTATACAGGAATGTAAATTAGATTTAACACATATAATTGCCATAATCACGTATTTGGGCTTTTTTTTTTAAAACTTGGAACAAATCCTTTCCCCAGTTTTCCTTTTGCCCCAGCAAATACCCACACATCTTCAAGTAAATAAACTAGAGGTCTAGTATCTGCATCATTAAACCCTTCTTTGACCAAACTTTTCAATACCTTACTGTCTTTCACTTTACAGCTATCTTTAAAGCATAATTTAAATCTGTGTTACCAATGGGTAAGAAGTCTTCCATTCTCTATGAAAGACATTCTAAAGGTTAAGTCAATTAAGGCTACCAAGTTTATATGAAGCAAAATTAGTCAGTGAATCATCATTTTTCTTTTGCATATAGTGCTTACTCTACCTTCTAATTTAACCAAATAGGCAAAAAGGATGGCATTTACCTCACAAAAATTGAGACATTGCAGGTATGTAGTTATGTCTGATGTCATCACCTTGGGCTCCCTTTCTAACCAGCTGAGAGACAGGACTGTTTAAGAACGATTAATCTGATCTATAGGATATGTCTAATTTAGGCAGTAAAATTCTATGCAGAAAGACAGAACCAAAAACTGTGCAAAGAGTGAGTGCCCAAGAGTGCCTCAAAGGGCTTCCTCTCAATTAAAAACAGGAAGAACTTCTATAGAACAGTATTCACAGAGGTGTCTTTGGTGGTTCCCACTTCTATTATTTGATATACAGTAAAAAAAATAGGGTGATAAAGTGAAACTTCTTTCCAGAAGCAAAGTATGTACGATGATAAACTATTAAGTTTACAGAACCATTTTCATTTATTAAGTTTTATGATGATGGATATCTTTCATTAGTAGTACTGTTGCTATTATTAATAATGATTACCAGCTATGATGATTTTTGTATGGAGGGGAAATGCTGGCGATGTGGAATGAAGAAGGTTGCTAAAGATGTTTCCAATCCCTGAATGTTTTCCATTTGTTTTTACAGCTTGGTGAAACACGTTCAGAGAGGAATTGCACATTGTATGCTGGGGTGAAGCACCTGCCCAGCACATCTTTGCTGCAGTTCTGCCCTTCCTATAAGAAACACCAAACTGTTGCACTGCTTGAAGAAAGGGCAGGCCTAGGAATGAAACCTTAACAATTGTCTGATAATGATTCCCTTGTGAAAGAAATCCATTCTTTCTGTACAGAATATGTTCTTGCAAAACTGGAAGTCTGGGATGCTTAATTATGCCAACACTCCATTTATCTGATGGCAACCATCAAAGACATTTATAAGGCAGCACAAATCATTTGTCTCATCTCAGTTGTTTACTTTCAGCAGTTGCCATCCCCAGCTGTTTCCCCTCTATCATAAGCTTTATTTCAAATGCTGTTGATAAAGATTTTAAAGACTCATCTATATCTGAAGCATTCACATTTCACTGGAGTTTTTTTGAGTTTTCAGATCTTCTCAGACCAGGAGGGGAAAAATCATCTGCCTGTGTGATAAGGCCAAGTTCTTTGTAAGTGAGTGAAAATTCCTGAGTGTTTTAAGCTGTTACATTCTTGCTACAGTTCCCTGAAGGTGCACCTAATATTCAGATTTTTTTTTCAATTCAATGCTAGTGTTTTCTTGATCATTCACTTCCCCTTTTCACAGGGCAGCACCAATCTGACGGGGAAAAATCATGATCTGTGTTTATATAGTCTAATAGGAACTGTCAAAATAGTCACTAGCCAATCAGTCATCTGTCTCATTTTCCAAAACATTTTATAACCCTTTGTGGACTCGTGCAGGTTCCAGAAAGATATGGAACAAGATACAGTTGATTTAGACTGTCATGTATTAACAATGAAAACCTTCAAGGACTTCTTCTTTGCCTCATTGTGAAACAGAAGTAAAAGTGTATGGCAGGGAGAATACTAGACATGAATAGACATGATTTTTTTCTGAGTCCTTAATATGTCATGAAACATAAGTCTTCTTGATCTTTACCTAATGTAACACTCTGAACAGTTCATACAGCTCACTTGCCCAGAGGTGCTCAACAGTTTTAAAGTGTAATATTGTTCTGCTGTATTGCTGACCTCTCTGTTCTCTCAGGGATTGTTTTAAAATTTCTCTGCCATTCTGTCAGAGAAAGTTCCCATTGCCTAGAAGAGTGTTACCTTTCTATCCTGAATTTCCCAGATGGACACCTACTTGCATGTGGTTTGCAGCAAGAAGCAGCATCTGTCATTTCTTGCATGTGCTACGCATGTGGTTTGAGAACAGGCTGTGTGTCCAGAGAATTTGAGATACATCCATTGTGTTAGCAGATGATACAGGAATAGCAGGGTGGTCTTGTACGCATGCTGTGTGTGTAGTCAGGGTTTCCAGATGCCCAAAGACTTGGTTCAGAAGAATTTCTGAACACTGAACGAAGACAGTGTTTCCCACCACTAGCATTTTTGCAGTATTGGGGAAATAGCAATTCAGATACATTTTTCTTTGAACTGTGCTGAAGATTGTGATTGGCCAAGTCCTTTTTTTCTCTTTGTGACAGATGTGACACAAAAGCACTCTGAATATTGCCTATCTGATCAAGGAAATGGGAGAAGGAGAGCAACAAAATGTTACCAGAAAATAATGATCAGCATGACTAAGATATCCCTATTGTGTTAGTAAAAATTGTCACAGTTATGCAAAACTTCAACAAATCACTGCAATAAGACAACACAGACCTAAATAAGGAATCAGTTTCATAACCAGTTGATGGAAAAATCTAGCAGAATTTTCCTGTGCACAAAGCAGAGGCCTTTGAAGCAGAATAACCTCTTGTTTATATTGAAAGATAACCTCTTTATATCAAAAGAATAAAACAGTCCTCTTTTGAAACATTTAAAGTCACTTGGATAGAAGGAATTGCTCTAGACTAAGGCAGTAAAATACTTTTGAACACAATAAACTCTAAAAACAGCCTATCACCACATCTGTTTTTCCAAACTCTAATTGCTTATGTGCACACAGCCAGAATTCCTCTCTACAACAGTACACAACCTCTGTCTCCAGAATTTATGATCCAAAACCTGTTCAAGTCCAAAAGTCTCCCATTAGCTTTCAAAGGCACAAGAATATTGACAAGCAAAACACAAAAGACAAAAGTGAAGGCTCTGTGAAGAATTAGACAGAGAGTGCAGATTGCCCCACAGTGTGTTGTCTCTGAACAGAACTCATACTCTGTCTAAAATCATGGAGAGAAGAGTCATAGTGAGTTAAAGAAGCAGCAGTCCTGCTTTTATGTTCTACCTGTATTCCACAGTTTCATCTGGATGTATAATCTATGACTACTTTTAAGTCCAAGATCAAAGGTTGCCTCTCCAGCTTAGTTTGCAGAGAACATGCCTACACTGACTAAGGATTCCTTAAGGTAAATTATTTATATTTATATAATATCATGTAAACTGCTAGGATTGGGAACAGTCTCCACATCACTTAAGTATTTGTTGTGCTGTTACAAGTAACACCTGTTAACTTTTTGACCCTCTGCTGCTGAGGAAACTGCTGTCTTCTTCTTCCAAGGAGGAAGGAATTGGATCTTTATAGATCATTGTAACTGAAACAAGACCAAGTGCTAAGAGGCTGATTTCTTTGGTGTGCTGAGCAAGGAAGAACAATTTTACAAACTGACACAGGTATTGATACCTATTGATAGTCTCTTTAGCACCAGATCTAAACTTCCCTCTGAAGCCAATGGAGACACTTTGACTTCTGTAACTTGAATGAAGTCTTTAGTTTAGCCTCACATAAAATGGACTGACTTCTCCATTTTGGAAAGAGCTGCTAGAACCAATGAAGGAAAAGCATGTATCAGGTGGTATGAATTTTAAGCTCATTCTGCTTTGAAAGCTTCTGAGAAGGAAATACTGGCAAGATCACTGTAAATCACAGTTTGATTATTCAGGAGACAGAGTTTTATGCGTACCCAGACAGAAACAGCTGAAGATTCATGGTCACAGTACTACTGACTACACAATCTGAGATCCCGTCTGATTTTCTTTTCTCCTTACCCTAACTCTTAACAAGCAGGCTGGAAAACTGCTCATGTACATTTTTGAGTTCTGCAGTGATGCTCATCACAACTACTATTGGAGAATCCATTTAAATGACTTAAATAAGGTAATTTCAAATGCTTAATTTTCACAGAGGTCAGAGGAAAAGAGGACAGGTGTAGATATATCTGCCATAAATTCATTAATGCATAAAGAGAGTTTCTCTTCCTCCTTTTTTGATTTTCCATCTGTTTTTCCAAAGTGCAGTAATGGAGCTAGAGTGTGAGTAAAATAAAACATCCTGTCCTACGTGTGACTACATGGTGAAATGAATTTGAGAGAACTATCAACTTACTATCAGCAACACAGCATCCTGGACTATCTTATTCAAAGGCTGTTGAAAAGTTGGATAGAATCAGCTCAGAAAGTTACAAACTAAGATGACCAACCTAAGACCGAAGATTTTCCCAAAAAGAGGATGTGTATTCTGTATTAATTCATCCTGATCTGCCAGTTGCTGCTGTTGCATAGTGTACTGGTTTTGGCTGGGGTAGAGTTAATTTTCTTTGTAGTAGCTAGTATGGGGCTATGTTTTGGATTTGTGCTGGAAACAGTGTTGATAGTGCCGAGATGGTTTTGTTACTGCTGAGCAGTGCTTACACAGAGCCAAGGCCCTTTCTGCTTCTCACCCCAGCCCACCAGCGAGCAGCTGAGGGGGCACAAGAAGTTGGGAGGGGACACAGCTGGGACAGCTGACCCCAACTGACCAAAGGGATATTCCAGACCATATGACATCATGCTCAAAATATACAGCTCGGGGAAGGAGAAGGAAGCGGGGGACGTTTGGAGTTATGGCATTTGTCTTCCCAAGTAACCACTAGGCATGATGGAGCCCTGCTTTCCTGGAGATGGCTGAACACCTGCCTGCTGCGGGGAAGTAGTGAATGAATTCCTTGTTTTGCTTTGCTTGCATGCATGGCATTTGTTCTCCCTATTAAACTGTCTTTATCTCAGTCCACGAGTTTTCTCACTTTTACCCTTCTGATTCTCTCCCCCATCACACCGGGGGGGAGTGAGCGAGTGGCAGTGTGGAGCCGAGATGCCGGCTGGGATTAAACCACAACACATAGTTAGGATATTAGACAACAGCATGAAGGTCAAAACTCCCATTCTCATTAATGCTTTGGTAAGGTTGTCACCAAACAGCCTTAGTCCTGTCCAAATGTAATTTATCTTTGGCCTTTCTTCATAATAGGGCTTTTTGCCAAACTCATGCCTTGCTTCTTTCAGTGTTTAGGATTCTTTCAGGATAAAGTCCTTTGGAAAGGGCATGTTTCATGGATTTGTAGAATCTCAGCCCATATGTCCAAACTCAAGAAATGAGCATTAGCCACCTAAGTGAAGCAATCTGGAATTTAGCATGCTATCTTCATAAACACTGAGAGTTGAGAACCTCTATGGTGCAAGCTGATCCAAACCGCTTTTTGGAACCGCCTATTTCAATCGCTTGCAAGAAGCATCCATGAGGGCCGTGTGTGCCTCAGATTCCTAGGTTTATAGACGAAAAATCTATGGCATAAGGATTATCTGAGTTGGCCAAAATTTTACACATAAGAAGAGGGTTTGGTTTTGCCTGTTTCTGTCGATCAGCACACGCCCTTTCTATGAAAATGTGAGGAAATACATTGCCTGTGGTTTATTCCTTGACTTTTCCCTCTCCTACGGCATAGCTCTAGATGAGAAATGATCATTTAATTGCAACTCCTTGCATAGAAATGGCATTTATTTCAATGTTTCTAGACAGACAGTAATGGCTTTGAAGGAATGTTTCACTTCAGCTGTTGAAGAGACACAGGAAAGAAGATTGCAACTGAATGGTATGAGAAAGGATTCCACAGTAATGCTACAATCTGAACTGTTCCTGAATAAAAATCAATAATTAAATGCTACAAATGCTACCTTCACCATGAACTGAAAAAGAAATAAACAAAACAAACAAACAAAAATAGGGAGTCTGGGAAAAATAAAATACACATTAGAAAATACATTTTAAATTAACTTTCTGAGGGAAAGAGCATTGGTTTTGTTCCAATGAAACCAAGTTTATCAGGTTACTGTGGGAATCAGTTGTATAACAGCCATAATAAAGAGCCTGATAAAGACCTGAATAATATCTGAAGTAACACTACTGTTTCTTTCTGGATAGAAGGCAATGGACAATCCAATTTTATGATTTGTCCATCAAGACTTCTGTAGCCAGAATTCTATAATTCTATGCTATTTTTCCCTCTTCCAAATGTAAAATCCTTTAGAAACGTTTCAGTGCTGAAAGGCTTAAACAGTCATGGAATTGTTTAGCCACAGCTGTTCCTTTCAACCTTATTTTCAAACTGGAAGTCAAATGGAGATATTTGCAAGTACACAACTGGCCTGATTGTTGCACATCTTTTTTCCACTCTTGAAATAATCTGTCAGAGAGCTATGTCTTTTTAATAGGAAACATGCCAAAATTGTATCCTCCAGTTTTGGCACAAAGCTACTCTGCCAAATTCAAAAGGACCAAAGATCACTAGTTAGTATCATTGTCTTTTACTTTTGGGGAATCATTGCTTGGGGTCTGATCTAAGAAGTTTAGGGGACTGAATTCTCCTCTCAGTTATACCAATGCAATTGCACTGAGCTCCTTGGAACTGAAGAGAAAACAGAGTTATCTTACAGTTGTCCTTACTCAAAACTTGATCATTTTCACAGGAGAACTTGCTTATTGTTCTGGATTTGGAAGGCAGATTGCATTCAAAAAGCTACACGAACCTTCCATATAATATTAGGAGTGGATTTTTTTTCCCTAAGACAGTGTGATGGAGGTCAAACTACAAAAGCAGAGAGAGAACATAACTGAGTGAGTACTGGGACTTTTGGCATAGCCTAAGGATATTCTTATTACCTTTCCTACAACCTTACTTCAGCAGCTTACAAAGGAGCAGTGTCCTAGAGATAGAGCTTGTTGCAAACTAAGGATGAAAAGTTACACACACTCTCTAATGTGATGTAAAACAGATTCATGTCATAGCAGAATCAGTGTAAAAGTTGGTATTTGTTAGAGAACTACAGAAACTGGAATTAACTAAAGATATTCTTTGAGAAACCAATGTTTCAGGCTGGTTTCAAACTGAGCTATTAAGTAGTGAGGCCTCAGTATGGACTTATGGTTAAAGAAAGGTATAGGCAGATTGGGAGGGGTGAGAAAATATGTCCCGTTAAGGTTAAATGAAAGTGAGTTTGCTTAACCTAAGGAAGAAGAAACATGATCAGAAGTGTTTCAGTATACATGAAGCTGTTATAACAGCAATCACTTGATTGTGAACATTGGGCAATCATCAAGAAATCAACTTAGATTTTCAGTTACGAGGACTTTTATCTAATACTAAGGGGAAAAAATGTCAATAAAGTACTGCACCAGAATACCTAAGGAAAGTCTGTTTTCTTCCATTTGTTTCCAGTGGTGGAAGTGCTTGATCCTGCCTAAGTGTAGGAGCACAGACAAGATGGTCTCTCAAGATCTCTCCAGGCCTGCTTTTCTATGATTCCACATTCACACAGAATTCAGCCTTTACCATAACAAACAAGGGAAACTCACTTTTCAGCCAGTTGTCACCAGACTCTAATCTAGTTAGTCCAACCTTTGTGTAGGAAATGGACAAATGCTCTGGGATTAGAAACTCGACTAAATATTTCTTTTGCAATGTGTTTTTCAGGCCAAAGGGGAGCTATTCAGCCAGAAACTCTCTAAACAGCATCTCCTTGCCCTAGTAAATCATTTAATACTGATCTATATTTTAACCTTGCATTGTTTCCAACCCTAGACCAGTGAAGTTGACGGAAAGTGTTTGCACCATTGAGTGAAACCCTTTCTCTCCACACATTTAGCTCATTCTCAGACAAATATACAAACCCGCAGGAATGTTATGAATGAAGAGATGGAGAAGCAGATCTTAAAGATCCATTTTGTCTGTAAGCTGCTGTAAATCTGGATCTGGCTGGCTTTTCGCTGTTTCAAGTAACTTTATTTCAGCTTGAAGAATTCAGACATTGTAACTCCTCTAAGGGGCATTTAGGAAAATTGTCATAGCTAACAGCTTTTACTATTTTCAATGTCTAATAATGTACCTCCCAAAATAGTCAGAAGATACATAGCATCACCTTACAATGACCTTATAAACAAATGCTCAGTAACACATAATGAGAAAGTAATGAGATGGGACTGAACAGAGAAGAAAGGAAAGGTGAAATATTATTAAGATTATGTATGACTACCCAATAAAAGCTCTACATGGGCTGATGGGCTGAAAAGGGTATTTTCGGGGGGGAGTTAAATGCATATATTTCTGCATTCTATTTAGTGTAAATAACCATTTGGCATTTTGTTGAATTTTAGTCATTCTTGTTATTTATAAGCTGCAGCTGAAACGATTCCTAAAACATTGTTGGTGTGTTTGTGGGTTTTTCTTCTTCTCTTAGTCCTTCAATATTCTAAATGATGCAATTAGTTTTTTACAGTTGGGGTTTCACTTTATATTTTATTCATAGTAAATGTATATCCATAAATACACATGCATGCACACACAGAAGGAGAAAATCCTTTTACCAAGACATTAATGACTTCTGTTTGCAAAAGATAATTTTGCTAGACCCTTGGTACCTTCTCAAATCTTAGCAGGTGGACCCTAATAGCTGAATGTAAAACTTGTTGTTGTATAAAATTTCTATTACCATCAGTGTACAAAAAGGTTTTAGAGAAACAAAACTGGTTAGGATGATAAGTGTATGGTTAGCTGTAATACGATTCCATTAAATCTTACTGCATTGTTTCTATATTGATGCCATTCCATTAACTTACACTGCATGTGCACCCCTTGTGGAAGTAATGATGAACAGCATACATAATCTTGGGAGGAGAAGCATGTGCTTTTTTGATGACAAACCACTAGAAGAAACAACCCTGGGCTTTATTGCCAGAAATGGGAGAAGAAGGATTTGTTGTACTATGGTCCCCCACCCCCTCAACAACTAATGAGGAAGCTTAAAAGGCAGAAAATCTCTCTCGTTAATTGCAATGTTGGTAATAAGAAGTGCATCACAATAAGGATCCTTTCTCCTCCTACCAATCTAATTATGAAAAGTTCAAGAAATCATCTGAATATGGAAAATTCACAACAGAAATTAGAGGAGCAACTCTAGAATTGCAGTAACATATTCCTCCTGGCTAGGACAGTCATGTTTTGCTCCCATGAAATGGAGCCTCAAGTTCCAAAGCTGCTGACATCACATAAAACGCACTTTTTTCCCCTGCATTAATATGTAGGTTAACCACCCCAAATTCTGTCAAATGTGTTAATCATGCTTGCATTTTTAGTTCTGGAATTATTCTCATTTATATCAATTTTATACTCCCAGTCAGTGCAGGCGAAACTCTGAAGGTCCAATTTTACACTTGGATATCTCCTAGCTTAATTAGTGTACAGGGTAAAGCAAATATAAAACAAATTCATTTAGCAATATGAGTGCCACAATTAACCTGGAGACAGATTCTCAAAACAGTCTCATCACTAAAAGTGGTAAATGAGGACTAAAGGTGGCCTAACCTAGTGCCAGTTCTGGGAAGCTTGGAATACTAACAGCAAAATTCTTAGGCTGAGCCAGGATGAAGAAAAAGTAAAACATTTTTCTGCCAAAAATAAATATAAAAGAAAAAAATAATGACTTTTCCAAGAAGGCCAAGTGACATTCTGACCCCAAATAAAAGATTTTGTCCTATGTTCAGAACATATTCATTTTTTAATTTAAAAATAATTATATGCAGGAAAATTTAGAAGTCACAATTTTAGTTCATTTTAATGTTTTAAAAATTGAAACTTTTCATTCATTTTTAAATAGAAAAGTTCTACACGTTTCAGAAATAAAAAGATTGTTTTTCACATGACCCTACCTAACGGATTTGAAAATCACTATTCAGTCAGACCACACTAACCTGTATTTTGGTTAGTTAACTACTTAACTGAAAACTTGACCAGCTATACCTTGCATCTGGCAAACCAATCCAACAAAGGTAAGAACTAAAAAGACACTTTTCACAAGACAGTAGCCCTAATACAAATCTTTGTTGAAGTATGTAACTTAATGAAAAACATACTCAGAGGGTCATCTTGCTGAGACACACACTTGAGAAATAGTGGAAAGTATACATAGACAGACTCCTCTGAAGTAACCAGACGTAATGTTAAATCTAACACTCAGAAGTACTTCTCCTCAGCAAAGTCAAATACAGATGTTGACACTGTATTTCAGTTTCATGCTTAGGGGGATCTTGTTTATTTTTCCTGGGAGAAGGGGGTACCAAGCCAAGTAAGTATTAAAAATTGTACGTGCATGTCCCACTAGACTCTCAAATTCAAGAAAAGAACAGGTCTTCTGATTTTTCAGAACCAGCTCCCCTCAAATAATCTTTGTTGTCTACTTGGAGAGTTTGCTCAGGCAAAATTGGAGAACTTTACATGTTTGTCTGAGATTTCCAGATAATTGTAGGCCCAGGAATTCTGGACAAACCCTTCATGTGCAAATCAACCCACAGACTCACTGCATATTTTCCACTGTACATTTCATTTTTTCTTTTATAACCTTTCCCAGCAGAGGTTAAGGTTTGTAAAACTTCAATCTTTGAAAGCAATACTTGTTGCACACTTTAATCACTTCATAAATGAAGCTGCCTCAAAGCAGGACCTCTCACTTTCTGTATTTGAGGAATAAGCATAACGTTAGAGGGAGCAGAAAATATCCCAAAATGCAAACTGCTGTTTTCTCTTTCCTCTCTTCTCCCACCTTTCTTTTCTAGAAGCAAACACACTTAGCGTCAAGCTAGTGTTGCAGCAATATGAGTGAAAAGCCTCTATGTTTTCACAGTGAAGTGGAAAAAAACCCTATCATCTCAGTTTACAAATAATACTGCAGGGGTCATTAAAGTTTGACAATAAAACAAAGTCACAGACAAAAAGCTAAGAAAATCTAGACTTCACAATTTCAGCTTTTCTGGAAACTGAGAGTGGGTCTTCTGTGACTTCATTAGGAAGCCAGCTACCAAACCGTGAGAAACACTACAGTAGTTTCTACTCTAGTTCATTCAAACATAAACTTAGCTCCCCATTTGAAATTAACTAGGCCAAGGAAAAAATTCTTAAAATATTCAGTCTCAGTGTAGAGAGGGAGCCCAGCTTTGAGATATCCCAGGCTTGAAAAGGAAAAAGAAAATAATCACTCACTACAGTGCTAAGATTAAGCTCTTCAGAGATAGACTTATTTAGCTTACATGCAGTGCCACGTTGGTGTGGCTCTATTGCTTCAGGAACCCAAATTAATACCTCTGCATGACATTGTATCATCCAAGATATATCAGCTTATTTGGAACTACCTCAGGGATCTCTGATCTGCTTTGCTGCTATGCTTTGCATCATACAAATGTACCTCAGGAGCTGGTTGACAGAAGAATATTGTGCTGAAAAAATCAGATCTGACAAAGTCAAAAGCTAAGATGTTCATTTATCTCGTGGGGTCTCAGAGATGCTTGCCCGCATCCCCATGTCCCCAGGCTGCCCATTTTCCTGTATGAATTGTGAGGCTCTCTGTACTTTTAGATCCCAGTGACTTGTAGGTGGCCTTAGCCACTGCTTATTCCTGAAGGATTCTTGATATCTCGGTTGCAGGCTTGGGAGGTACAAGGCTGCTTTAACTCTTTTGAAACCCAGACCGACTCTGCATGAGCTGATTAGGTCTGCAGACAGATAACTCTCCATGCCACCTGCACTGCCGTGCTTCCCCAATTATTGACTTTCATAGCTGACTGTTCCTGAGCCTGCTACAAAATTAGGGGTCTAGGCAGGATAGAGAATAACCTCCCAAAACTATTTTTAAAATATTTTGCTCCTGCACATCACAGTTTTCATATTTGTACTTTGTCCCTGATTTAGGTACCTTTTTGTGTTTTGTGTTTTGTTTCATTTTGTTTTTTCACAAGTTTGGCATTTCCATTTAAAGGAGCCAGTATAATCCCTCTTCTTTCTTCTCAATTTTCTGCACCACTTTCTCCTTGTTTCATGTTAGCAGCTCAGACTTGTTTTGAGCCAAAGTATCCTCCTGGGCTGAATCAGAGATAATAAATCAGTGCTTTTCTTCTGGACTTGCGCTTCCCTACAGTGAGGGCAAGAGAGGCATAACATGTTCAAGACAATTGTGTTTCTCTCTCAGCACAGTGTTTTTCTCTCAGTACTGATTACAGAAGTGTAAAGAACAATTACAAGTCAGGCCACATTCTTCCCTAACTATAAAACCGTTGGATGGCTTTCAGCATATTTTAATTAATCAGCTTCATGAAGGAACAGAGAGTACGTAAATGTGCTCATTTTTATTAGAAGTATTGGTCTGTATTGGGATTGCACCTTGCATTAATTCTGCATCTTTGCAAGTATCTACTTACTTGTAAAGACGAGGAAACTTTAGATCCATCATCAAAACTTCTAAAAATGTTCTAATCATAGCTATAAAACAGAGAAAGGTGGAATGGAAAGGATTTAAGAAGTATTTCTGAAGTGATCAAACCACCTTGAGAGACAAGCTTATTGAAATGCTTCAACAGATTGCATAAAAATGATTTTGCTTTGTTTTATTGCAGAATAGCTGTTTAGGTCTACTTGTCATAAATATTTACCTCCCTAAGACCTGTGGACTTGGACAGATGAGCTTACCATATACTTCTGAAGATCTGAGTTTTACATGTCTCTCTCACAGACTGCTTTATATAGTCCTGAGGTGGTATTAGTTATCTAGCATCATACTAGCAAGATTAAATGGAAGTAGAAGGACACCTCAAAAGCGGTAAAACCAAAAAAAATTCCCTAGGATACTAATCCCAGATCAAGCAGAGAGCCTGGCTCAGCAAAACTGATGTCACTGGCAATTTGCTTATGTTCAACCCTCTAAGAAAGAAGCCTGAAAAGAGGCAATGGAGAAAAAAAAAAAAAAAAAGAACAACTCCCCATTTCTGAAACATTCTGAAATTGGATCCTGGCTTACAAACAATAACAAACCATATTTTCCACTTGTCTAGAAGCAGTGGCTCTAAAAATGCTATGTGATCAGACCAAGAATGGATTTTTTGTAAGATTGACTGATAAGAAATACATGTCATTGTTTTTTTAGGAAATCAGGGGAGCTTTCAAAAAAAAGATTCCATTGTTCAAAAAGGTACATGCAACAATTTCACTAGTCTGTTGTATTTGAGAAGATTGAAATATGGTCATGTTTACAAAGACTAAAAAATTTCTTACAATTTTGACATATAATATCAACAGGATTTTTTAAGTTTGCTGATGTAAACAATACAGATTCACATTAAAACATGAATCATTGAATCCTATGACAGAAACAATTTTTAGCAGGAGACTCTTTCCTCATGCTTATACCTACCACATCCTTTTTACAAGTGGCACTGTTTAAGAAAGTAATTTAAATTTCTATATTCAATTGTTTCATCTCTGCAGCTCTAGAGAAATGTTGCTGTAACACCGGAAACCATGACAACTAATTCTGGGCTTTGATTTCACTACAAGGTTATACCTTACCTAAGTTCATGAACCTTTCATACAAGATGGAGTTAATCAATAATTTCACAACTAAATCTTTCAAAAATACATCATTTGATAGAACAATACTGCTTCATTTGATCACTCATTTTAAAGAAGTCACCATTACATTATTACTCAAGTCATAATGCTGTGCTTTTTATTGTTCCCCAATAGTCCCACTGTTTTTTGACAAAAAGCCAAGCAGGAAAACCTCCAGATACAAAATACCCTCAAGAAATAATTTGTGTGGACTTCCGGCCTTAATACACACCAATATCTAAACACAGGCCAAGTTTGTCACATAAACATATTGCTTTGAGGATTCACACTTTGTTAATTCACTGTTTTTAATACGCATTTCCAACATCCTCTAAGTCACCAGCACTTGGAACTGGAGAGGTCTGAAGCTCCTGCCATTCTTTAGCATGGATCTATTTTACTTGTCGCTATGTCTTCATAAAATGTCAATATTACCACATACTGGGGAAGTGCACTAAACATCAAGCTGCTACCTGGACCAGTATCACCTTTCCTTTTCTTTGTGCTTTTGAGAATAGAATGCCTTAACAATTCACAGTTTAGGACTGTTAATCCTGACAATTTAAAAGTTCCCTACAGCTAAGAACACATCCAAAACAGAGGCAGAATTTAAAGTACCGTATTAACTGTTTTAAGCAATTCTCCTCTCATTATGTTGGTATTTGTGATTAGTCTTTCACTTCTGAATTACATCTTTTTGGTCTGAATGGGAAGCCTAAAAAAGTGACCTGGAATAGGTGACTTCCACAAGTCCCTAGTCTGAGGCACAGGCAGAACCACTCTCAGAAGAGACAGTTTTTCCTAATTCACTGCTAAATGCTGACTGCCATAATTTACTGTATCAATTATTATGTTAGTGCTTTAGCAGCAAAACAGAAATGACAGAATTTTTGTTAAACTGAGAAGAACCAAATCCCAGCAGAATAAACTTTAAAATTACTTTGACTGCATTCTGACAATCTGTTCTCTCTTGGAATCCTTTGTGACTGATGGCTACTAGAAGCAAAAATTAAAAGTATATGACCAATACAGCACTTCTTTATTTTTGGCTGGGAAGAAGCTGCAGTTACCAAGAAGTTTCTGATGTTCCCAGACTGTCTAAGCCAAATTTTTTCAGACAGAATCACAAAGTGTTATTATTAACCTTCATTTTCAGAAGGGAATGTTTCTTCTGAAAATAATATTGAATTGCAAGATTGATGCATACATAAATATTTGCATTCTGACATGTAATTTGAGAAAAGACCAAAAAGGTTTAGTCAGAACAGAACCATTCTTTTTATCACCGTGCAGAATTTAAAATAGCTTCATCTCTGTTGCTCAATGACTAATATTTTACCAGCACTCATCTCTGTTGCTCAATGACTGATATTTTACCAGCTCTCATCTCTGACTATGTTTCTTCCTTTCCTGTTTTTTATTTCAACTTTGATCTTACTCTCATTTCTACTATTCACAAACTTTGTTTTCAGCACTGGAGATTTCTACCACTTCTCTTTTTTTCAAATCCCCTTCCAACTCACTTTCAGCTAATAGCAGTTTTGCAGCTGTCATTTGCTTCATCAGGAGAAAGCAGGTGAACCTGAAGTTCACCTACATTCTAGTGCTTGGGATTTACACAGTTTATATCTCTGCCAAATACTGGCTGAGTGAACTTGGGAAGTAGATTAAGATCAACTCACTGAAAACAGTCCATTAATTTGGCTCACCAATTTAAGACATGTCACATTTAATTTTAAGATTTTAACAGTGTAAGTGCACCGATATCTCCAATTGAACTCAGTGGGGAACGCATGAGTTCAGTAGCTCCATCACTTATTATCATAATACATTTCTATTGTTTGTTTCTTGTTGAGGTAATGAGCAGCTGCTGCCTGTGAATCGATATAGGCTCTATGCACAAATCAGAAACCAACATATGTCATTGTCAAGCTATTATATGCAATCCAGCACAACCTAGTGCAAAGGTAGCTTGTAAGTATTCCCGAGGAGTCTAAACTCCTGAAAGAAGTACAGACAACTGCCAACTTCTGAAGGATACCAGTAAATTACCTCAGCAAACAGAACTGAAAGTGGAAGGAACTTGATTATACATAAAATATATATATTTTTAGTATCATAGACTTGGTTCATGTATCTGTGTCTTGTGGCAAGATAGGGAAAGAAAAGAAGTTTCTTGTCTGTATTTCACTTACTCTTGCTTAGGATAGAACCATACACCTCATCCTTTGCCAGTGGCTTCCAGAGAAGACTGGGCTTGTTTGTTGTCTGTGATCTTGGTATGGCAGCAAAGCTCTCCTACAGGTCTCTACCACCTTATGCCCTAAAAAGGCAAATGTTATAGTGAAATTAATTAGTACCTTCAGAGAAATACAAACAGTAGGGTGAAATCCTGGATCTACTGTAAGCAAAGTTTTGCTGCTGACTAATAGAATCAGGGCTTCTCCCATATTCTGTATAACCTTTATCTTTACAGGTTAGGGATTCAGCCTGTTTGCGGGAACCCAAAAGTGCAAACAAGAAGAGGTGAGAATGAGTATGATACTGCCCCTCAGATACATCTGGGCAGGAAGGCAAAGACTGTGTTGCTCATCTTGAAAGGCTCTTAGAAATAACTTTCAGGTGTGCACCTGTTTCTGTTATGTTACTTCATGCACTCCATAATGGATTTATGTGTTTAAAAGCAACATATTAGCCTTGCATGTAAAAATAAGCCCATGTTTTTAATTTTTTGTCTAGACAGTGGTTCCAAAAAGTCCATTCTATTTTCAGTCATCCCGAAATTCAGAGGTGCATTTATTATAAAATATTAATGGCAAAGACTTCAACCCTGCTCTAGAGTATTAGTAGGGACAGCTTCTAATTACCAGGCCTATTTGGGGTTCATCTACTGCACAACGTTTTACCTTAAACTTCTTTCCTCTCTAACTTTACCTCATTGATCCTTGTCTTGCCATCTTCTAAGGCTTTATAATTCTATCCTTTATTTTTATGGTTACCTTGAAGGTGTTTATAGACTGTAGAAGGTATTTATAGACTTTGATCATGTCCCCCCTGAGGCTGCTCTTCTCCTAGTCGTATATTAGTTTAGATCCCTGTGTGTTAGCTCATATATCTCATTTTCTTATTTGTGCACCATTTTTGTTGCCCTTCTTTGTATTTTCTCCTGATTGTTCTATGTGCTTCCATACTGTAAGAACCAGCATCATACAGAATATGTAATACAGGAGAATTCCAGGTGTTTCTTCCTCCACTGCTATGTAAAGCAAAACAATTACTGCATAAACCCTGAAGATTGTTTTCTCTAGCACACTATTGGTTTACAGTTTGATTTTGCAAAGCATAGTTTTAAACAGGCCCAGCTCATCTCTGGAATCTGTTTTAGTCAAATCACAATAGCATTTTGTGGGGCTGAAACCTCTGCTTTTTCCTGTATTTTCTGTGTCCAAGCAGTTTTATTTCTGTATCTTGCACTCACAGAATTCAGAGTAGTTTTCATCTGGGTTTTCACACTGCTGTATTTCAAAAGCAAGGAGGAATACAAAGGAAGAGTTTCAATTTGAACCCACACCTTTTAAATACATGTGTAGAGCACTGGCTTTTATGTTCACTAGCCCACTGCCCTGTATTATCTATATTAATGGCAGCTTTGCTTTTAATTTAAACAGAAATAAAGTCACGTTCTGGGACTGGGTGATATCCCCTGGGTAAAACAGGACTCCTGTGTTCTAATGACAACTGAAGTAGCTCTTCTTTTACTGTCCTTATTTCTGTTAGATCTTTGCCTACCATGTCAGTATGATTTTCAACAACACACGGCTACTGTCATTGCCTTTGTATAAAGGGGCTAACTATGAATGTTTCCTTCACTACTTTCTTATATAGAATGTGCTTATATAGTCTGCTTTTATTCCCAGTTAACCTTTCATACTGTTTCCCACCTCCACTTAGGATTACAGGCTGAAAACCTCGCACCTCCTGCACAGAATTTTATCCCTTGAATAGTCCTACTAGTTTCATGAGGTAAAGCACTATTCAGCTGGAGTGAAAAAAGCTGAATTAACATAATATTCCATATTATTTTCAATATTCTGGTCAATTACAGCTGACATAAATCTTTTTATACATTTCAAATACATTTTATTTTTGCTGAGATACTAAAAGGGTTTTTTTTTTATTTTTTCAAGAACAAAGTAATACCGATGCTCAGACAACTTAAATATACAAAATGATTACATGGTGAAGAAAGCCATTTAGATTTCAGTGCTTTGTGTAAATAATCCAATTATGCAATTAGACAAAGCCTAGTTAACTAGTTAACATGCAATCAAATGGTCCACTTATTAGGTAGAATTTTAGTATGTCATCTCTCTCACAAGCATAATTAGGTTGCAAAATGAATCTGTATGTAAATAAGTGGAGTTCTTGTATTTGAGGATAAACAAAAACCAGAGATGAGCCATCATAACTTTAATCATCAAAATTTGTCATTTATAGAGAGTAGGTTCATAAAGAGGTTTGAAATTAGTCCATTTGCAGGCCAGAATCTAATGAGATGCTCAGTTTTTCTCTACCCTGCCTCCTCATGTGCCATGTTTAGAATGACGTATTGAAGATACTTATTTGATATAATTTACAAGTCATCCCCTTGTTTTTCTATGACTATATGTTTACACTAGTAAATTCCAATGTTCACTGGAAAACCTAACTCCAATACATTTATTTGGCACATTTTTATACCGAATTTTTTTTATTTTCTTTGAGACTCACAGGGACCAGTCAGAAACTTAAAATGAAGAAACTGAGGAAAGGAATGTCCCCATGTGTTTTCAGCTTGCACCACAGAAGACACAAGCCAGTTAAGTCAGCTGTCAAACCCTTTAGATATTTCCTGTTTTGCAATCTACAGTCAGGAGACATGTCACAAGGATTCAAAACCCTGCAAGGCTGGTGATTCTAGTTTTGTTTTGTTTGGGGTTTTTTTTTTCATTTTTATGGCTACTTTTTGTCTTTTGATTATAAAGGAAAATTAAACTGAATAGTGCACTGGCCATAATTACAGTAGTAATCCACTTGATATCAATGTCTTGCTGGTTTATCCCTCACACCCACAACACCCACTCAGGCAACTTCTGGAAACATTTCAAGTGCTTGTCTAGAGCTGCATAGGAGCTTTTATGAGATTAAGCCTCCCGCTGCTCTTTTGTATTCTATCTCTTCCACAGAAGTACGTAAGTTCATTCCTGCCTATGTTTTTCATCAAATTTATGACCTTTAATTTCAGGTAGTTGATTTTTTTAAATCTTCTCATTTTTTGTGGTAATAACAAAGCATTTAAAATAAATACTAGCTAGGAAAGCAAACCTACTTTAGGTCATCCATACTATCTCCTGCTCAGCAGTGGGTCAGCAAGGTTTGTTTCAGAACTGGCAAGGCCTAAAACTCACTCCAAAATAAAAAAAAACAAACGTAACTTGGAAGAGACTGCCCAGGGAGCCTGTGGAGACCCCAGCCCCGGGGTCGTTTTGAACATTTCTGAGGAATGTTATGCAGGAATTAAACGCGTAAGGCTAGTCCCGAGTCAGGCCAGGGATGGGACCTCTGCCTGCCCACCGCTCAATGTTAGTGGGAAAAGCCATGCCCGGGACAGCTCCAGGCTCTTGCTGGAAATGGAACAGGCACACCGGCCACGGCATTTGCCTCTCCGAACGCTGGTGACCAGCCCTGCTGAAAGGAAGGCCGACTGGACCGGGTTTCTCCGGGAAGGCGGGGAGCTGCAAGGCGGCCCGGAACTGCCGCCGGCCGGCCGCGGCCAGTTCCAACCGGTTCCAGCCGGCTCCCCCACCCGCGGGAAACGGCCCGTCGCGCACCCAAAGCGCCAGCTAATCAGGGCAGGGCGCGGGAGGCGCCCGCTGAGGGTCTGCGACGCGCGGGCGGCCCCCGTCGGGGCCGGGGCCGGGGCCGGGGCAGCTCCGAAGGGTCTGCGGCCCGCCCCGGGTCAGGGGAGCAGCGCGGAGCCGCAGGAAAAGCCTTTCGGCTCCGTCAGCTCGCCGAAGGCGCGGGGAGGGGCTGAGCGTAACGTGCGGCTACGGCGAGGAGAGCCGAGGCGGGGAGGGGGCGGAGGGCTGGATCGAAGGAGAGCCTGGGCTGGGGGGGGGTGGGGCGAGGGCGCTTCCCGAAGCGCGTGCTCGGTCGTTTGTGGGCTTTTTCCTCTGAATACTCTCATCGATAATTAAAAGTTCATTTAGACGCCAGAAGGAGCCTTGGTTCTGGGAGCTTGTGGCGGCGCTGTGCTTGCGGAGAGGCGGGAAGCGGACCCCGAGGGGACCGGGGAGGGCTCCCGGGTGGGAGGGCGATGGGGAAGAGCAGGGACGGGTCCTGCGCCGTGGGCCGGGCCCGTCTGCCAGCGCGGGATCTTCGAGGCGCGCCCCTGGGGCTGCCGAGGCTGTGACAGCCCCGGTCGCGGGTGCTGTGGGGTGCCCGGGGCTTTGTCCTCGCCGGGAGCTTGCCAGGGGCGGGCTGAGCCACTGGGTCCTTTACTCTGACTGAAATGGAGGAAGTGCGGGAAACGTAAAGCCATCACTTCGGGAGGTGCCGCTGGCGTGGCTGTGGCGGTTCTGCGACACAGGAGACAGCGGGACACAGCTGATGGCTTGAGAAGGCAGAGCTCGGCGGGGGGGGAAGGTTTGGGTCCTGTGCTGCTTGGAAAGACTGTCTTGCACGATGCAGGGGGTGTTTGGAAGCAGGTATGGGAGGGACGTGTTAAGCAATTGCCTGATCTTGCTGTTCCCACAAAGGAGATACTCCTGTGGAAATACCAGAAATGTGGCATTTTTCATGGATGAATATTCAGTCTGCTCTAATGTTCTCGGTGTTGTGCAGGGCTGAGGCCTGAAGTTTGTAGTAAGGGTTCAGGTTATGAGGATGTTAAACTTGATATTGTGTAGAGGTAAGAGTTGGAGTTTGTAATAGATTTATGTTCAACATGATGTAATTTTCTTGGTTTGCTGTCAGTGTCTTGGTGTGCATTTTGTAGGGGCAGAAGATGAGTTTTGTAATAGACACATGTTCAGTTTGTGAACGATGGTAAGACATTGTGAAAAATGAAGAGATATATTTTAAGTGTCAGTCAAGCATCTTTAGCAAATTGACATTCTACCCATCCAGGTATCCTGTGACTTGCTTCACTGCTACCAGGCCATTCAGCTAATGAATCTGAATATAATAATCTGAGATGATTCCTGCTTCCTCCGCTGGAAGCTCTGGTGCCTTTGAGATGCATGTTACTTTTTGCAAGCTTGTTTAAAGTGGGTAGAAAACCCCCACTAAGGTTTAAAAATGCAACACCTGGGAGATGAATAAACACACAGTCGTTTGGAATAAACTTTAAACCCAGCAGAGTTCAGGACACTAGCCTGGAGCAAGGCTAAGGAGGTCTAAAGACACTAATTATTGCAGTCATGCAATTGAAATAATGGGGACCTGACAGTATGACTGATAAACAGCTAGAAAATTAATGAGCAGGGTGCCTGTCTTCCATCAAAAGACTGCCAAATGTCTGTACAAGATACTACAGAAGACACTGGCATTATGTGCAGACCAAAACACTATTTAAAGATTTGTGGCATGAACTGAACACATGGTGCTGCTAATGACTGGAGCTTGTGTGCCCACTGTGTATGGATGAAGTAATTAATCACTTTAAAATTACACAATGGGAGATTATAATTAATAAAAGAATTCATAGTACAGTGTATGAGGGAGGGGAAACATAACTTGGATCCTTTGGATTCAGGATCCCAGACTGTAGGAATACTTTTTGATCAGTTAGAGGGTTTTTTGTCACTGTACAACATTGTGCTTCTGGAAGGGATAGGATTATAGAAAGAGTTTGGAGCCGTGTGTGCTATATCCCAAAGTCCAGGTCCTTGGATAACCTGCAGATACAACAGTTACCAGCAGTCACTGGCGTGCACGTAGTGGCTAGTGGCAGCTGCAGAAGAGGCAACTTATATGAACAATTACAATTATCATCAATTTGCATCCAGAACGTTGACGTAACTTCCTGAAGAAAGCCTTCATGTACTTACTGACATCCCTGGCGGCATTAGACAAGCTTTAGCAGAGAAAGTAAAAGACACAGTGGTGTCTTTACTAGTCCAGTGGTATGAAACCTGGTGTAAGTGAATTTCAGCTCCACATCTGACCTCAGCTTCCCTTCAAAGCATTGGAATTATCATCAGGACACAAACCTATGTATTACATGGTCCATCAGCAGCCAGATGTGTCAGAAGAAAGTTTCAGAGACCTCCTGTTTTAGGCAGATGCTACATAATCTTCCTTCAAGCCTTCTCCTAAACCCTAATGGTAGGGAATGATTAAGGCCTGAGAGACCTGAGTATTACCTACTGTAGCTGTGTGATAGTCCCTTTTACCCAAACACATTTTCACATAACTTTGGTGAGCCTGTGCTCTGTTCATTGGGCTGTGATGCTCCCTCCCCAGTTCTGGAGAGCCACGGACCCTGAAATGCTTCTGGCCACATCTTTAAGAGGTGCTACAAAGATCTGTGCTACAAAAATGTACAGCCTTGTGTTTCCTTTGGGGAAGAGATGATCTCTTGCTGTAGGGCAGAGTGAACATCCCTCCTCCTGCTGGCAAATGCTACTGGGCGTTCTCCCACAGAAGCAGAGAATACTTGATGAATCGAAGCTTCAAAGAGTCAATTTAATCTGTGCCCAGTTGTCTGGCACCATGTGTGGGTGTACGGTGGGAAGGTGAGTGAGGAAGTGTAGGGTTTCACTGTAGGGCCTGGTTATGTTGTTGAAATATAAATGGTAAAAATAATACAGAAAAGGACTGGGATTATCCCAGATAAGAAGGGGTTTGATATTGGAAGCTCCATTACCAGTCATGAGCTTTGATGATTTCAAGAGGCCTTAGATTAGCTCCTATGTATACTGTCCTAAAGAGCCTTTTGAGTCCTAATTTGAAGTCATATTCCTGTCCAAAACAACAGTTTGAGCTCTTGATTTTATTTGACACACATTTGTAAATGGTTATCTGAATGACCTGCTTTCAGCCTGATGAAAATCTTACATAGTGGGTTCTAGAGCTCTCAATACTTTCCTAAATGCGTTAAAGGGTAAATATTTCTTTGGGGAGCATTAGTGCCATTAGCAGCAGCTTCTGCTTTTCCACTTTCCAGGAATTTAATAACCTTCAAATGCATAGACTTCCGAAAATGTCAAAACATGAGCAAAGGGAAAAGGACATTATATCTATTCAATTACAGACTTGGGATATCACGGGAAATGCGAGTTTGTCCCTTGGACTGAACAAGAAGGTTGATGCGATTAGTAAACCGAACACCGTTCATGTGAATCATTTGTATACTGTATGCTTTTACAGAACATTACCCATGTAATAGCTGCATAGACTTTATTAGTATGTAAGGCAGTAACGTGCGCAGTATCCTTATTTGTTGGTGGTTTTGTTTCATTATGCTTTCCCTTACAAAATAACCAAATCTGTTAAAGCACAACTCAGCAAGCCTTGCTATTTTTTCAATTTAGTTTTTGGATGCATGTAAATTCTAAACCCAGTAGTGCAAGGATTGTGTCTTGCTGTCACTGCATGCTGTATCTAGCAAAACAGGGTCCTTCTACTAGCAGAGATCTCAAGGTGCTGCAAGAACAATTAAAAAAACCCCACTCAAATGTTATGCAATCCAAGTCCACTCCCTCTGCTGGTGGGCATATGTCTCCCACTGCGTGTTCACTAGCAAAATCAATCACCACATTAAGGAGCAATGACAAAAAATCACTTTATAAATGTGTCTTAGCAAATAAGAATAGGGGCTGTAGAATTTTAAAACATTTAAAAGCAAATATCCTACCACCTGAATTATACAAAATTCTCATTTAGAAAAAAAAAATACAGTATAAAAAATAGAATGACCTCTCATGCAAGAAATAAGGCATTTTCAGAACGTATTCTGCTCTAGAAAACTGGAGCAGAAATGGTCAACGTGAAATTATAACAAGCTCTTGACCTTCCCTGGCCCTTTATGCATTTTCATGAAATGATGTAATTCATTATTTCCACTGATGTGTGCAGAGCGGTGGGCCAGTTTACTTTGTATTCATTTATTCAGTCCTGAGTAATCTGTGTTTAATAGAGTGCTGGAGCGTGTCAGAATGAACAATTAAACCTGATTGTTATAGAAGACAACTTGCCATTATTGCCAACATTAGTGGTATGTGCTTTATTTTTTTAATAAAGAAGGCGTGCTGCAAGTTCAGTATATAATCCCCATATTAAAATTGTACCCTTTTTTTATTTAGACTGGAAATATCTCTCACGCACTTGGGACCATAGTACTTTGCATTGAGCTCTAAATTGATTGATGATGCAGGCTGTAATTTTTTCTCAAGTCTGTTCTGCAAGGATAAGTGGACTGGAAAGACTGAACCAAGCACTAGAAGAGGAGTGGGATGGAGAGATCAGCTATCCCATCAGCAAGGTGAAAAGTTTTGGAAGAATATATTCTGCAGTGCAGAAACTGAGTGTTTTTGCTGACTTCTCAAAGGGAAAAAAATGGCAGCCTGCTTCAGGGATAGTATGTCTGATAAATCCCTCTGCCTGGCGGGCAAAGAGAAAAATATGCAGGAGCATTTTAAATGAGTGGGGCAGAATGCATACAGGGGATCCCAGGGAGTGAAGAAGCCATGGAAGAAAGTCTGGTAAGAATTACAAAAGAGTAGCATAGTGTGTGTGATTTTTGGTACCTTCTCATAGATGAAGTCATGACTGTTCTAGTGTGGCCCACAAAGTCCTAGAGGACTAAAATCTCCCAGAATTGCTCTTTAGTTTAGCCAGTGGGAGCCTGTGCCTTTGGCGTGGAAATACCTGAGTTTTATGCTAACTGAAACCTTAAAATTTCAGCAGCGTAATTACAACCTTGGATTACGGTGTTTGAATATATGCATGAATATTTTGCAATTTGACAATTTGGCTTTTATCATGAGGGAAGTGCAGAGATCTCCACGAACTCCATGAGCAGGAAGGGTCAGTAATTGAATTTGGATCAAGAAATGAGCCTCGTAAAGGGCCTGAGTGGTCCAGATTTTGGTGCAAGCTGGATGAGCATGCAGATGGCTTTGGGTGTAAGTCTATGGTACTGTCTGGTGTGATTCATCCTCCGTGCCTTCTTCACTTTGATAGTTACAGCAAACTGTATGTGCCAGTCTGTGCCACCCTCACAACAGCTACGTTAGGATGCTTGGCTGGTTTGGATGAGTTTTGCTGGTTTATAGCTGCTGTAAATCCTGAGCCAGCAGAATGTTGTCGTACCCAAATGTGTGCATTATCCTCACCCCTCCTCAACATGGGCAGCCATGGTGCTCAACATGTGCCAAAGCAATGAAGAGGATCCTTCAGGACCTTCCATTCCGTTGCACCACTGGACGGGGGAATGGCAGTAAGAGAGGAACTGCAAGTGTTAGGGGCCAGCCTCGCACAAATGCACTCTCAGCATCCTTTGTCCTCTCTAATAAATGGGGCAGTGGCTTTTGGAAAACTTGGAGTGTCTCCTCTTTCCTTTTTCTTAGTTAAGCTACTGAAGTGGGTCACACTGTGTAGTGCCCTGCCGCATCAATGAAGGTGACTGTGTGGAGGCAGACCAGATCAGCTAAAGATCAGCCATTAGATGATCTCTCAGGTAATCCCCAACCATGCACTGTCATTTCCATGCCCTGTAGATTATCAAGAACTAATGATGTTGCATTGCAAAGCAGGTTGGGAAGGTGTGGGGAGGTAAAGAACAGTAAGAACAAAACATTTGAATGTTGAAGGCACCAAACGCAGCGCTGTTTGCCAACAGTTCCCTGCCATGGGGTGTTCAGAAGGAAAGAGAAGTTATTTTGTGTCAAGAAGCAGGTGGCTGGAGGAAGTCCTAAGAGAGCCCTGTGATCCTGTGTCATCAGCTGTGCCTGTATTTGCTCCTCGGTGCAATGAAGCCTTATGAAGTAGCAGCAGGAGTGGTGTCTGGTGTTTATGCGCTTATGCATGTAGCCAGCTATGAATTTTTAAGACTGCAGAATGAAATTCATTTTGCAGTAATGAAGATTTTATCTGAGGTAACAAGGAACACCAACTCAATGTTTCAATTCAGGGGGATGACACAGATAAAGCAAGCCTGCAAGTAACAAAACAGATAAACATGAGTAGGTCAAACCTGTTCTGTTAACGCTATGAGATACAAAGTTATGAGAAAGGAAGAGAAAAAGTACAAAGTGCTTATCAGCACAGTGCATAACATCTCTCATGCATAGAAAAGCATAGCTCTCGTTCTTTTCCATTGGCTCCAAGAAAGCCACTGTGCTGGTTTTGGTTGGGATAGAGTTAATTTTCTTTGTAGTAACTAGGATGGGGCTATGTTTTGGATTTGTGCTGAAAATAGTGTTGATAACAGAGGGAAGTTTTTGTTATTGCTGAGCAGCGCTTACACAGAGCCAAGGCCTTTTCTGCTTCTCACCCCAGCCCACCAGCGAGCAGGCTGGGGGGGCACAAGGAGTTGGGAGGGGACACAGCTGGGACAGCTGACCCCAACTGACCAAAGGGATATTCCAGACAATGGGATGTAATGCATATAAAGCTGGGGGAAGAAGAAGGAAAGGTGGGACATTCGGAGTGATGACATTTGTCTTCCCAAGTAACCATTAGGCATGATGGAGCCCTGCTTTCCTGGAGATGGCTGAATACCTGCCTGCTGAGGGGAAGTAGTGAATGAATTCCTTGTTTTGCTTTGCTTGCGTGCACAGCTTTTTCTTCACCTATTAAACTGTCTTTATCTCGACGCACAAGTTTTCTCACTTTTACCCTTCCAATTCTCTCCCCCATCCCACTGGGGGGGGCGGTGAGTGAGCGGCAGCATGGTGCTTAGTTGGAGCTTGGGTTAAACTATGACAGCTACAAAAACCAGCACTGGAGGAGAAGTTACAGGTACATCTCACATGTTTGTGCAGACTGGGTCAAATATTGGAGAGGATTAGCAGCAGTGTGCTAGGCTAGGCAATAGCCTTTCCACAATGACTCCACCTGCCATTTCTGGTTATTTACTTCATTGTTGGTTCTTGCAATGTCTTTCACACATCAGCTTCCTTCAGGACCCAGTATCTTCTCTCAGTGGAAAATACTGCTTGTTGAATGATGTTAGTGTACCAATTAGTACAGATTATGTTTTACAACCAACCAGTCAAACCACAAATGTTTCTTTCCGAAGCTAAAGATGGTTCCTCCCTCTACCCTAAAATGCACACTTGAATCCCTAGCAGCCCATCGACCATGGTGATGGCAGGAGTTGTAAGCAGATTGCTTTCAAGGTAGACAGCGACTCATTGTCTCTTATATTGTCCAGCAAAGACAAATTTACAATCAGCCGACTACAAAGTGCCAGCTAAAAACACAAGAGCTATTAAGAATTATATAAGATGCTCACTGGATGTGTCTAGCAGATTAGCACAGTTGTTTAGAGCAGGTGTTTTGTTAATTGTGATATATTCAGAACTGCACACTGTGTTTGAAATGACCGTTAAATGGCCACCTCACACCAGTGAGATGAAAAGATGTAGTGCACTGAGCTGTGAAATAAAACAAAGAGAGAGGATGATGGTGTCCCAAGGCCTATTCACCTGTATTCCCTGCCAGTGTTGTCAGGGCAGCCTTTTTTCTTATGCCCCAGATCTTTGGTTCTATTTTTAATATTTCTTTATGGTTTATAATTTAGTATGTGTGAGATGAGCTAATTTCCATTTAAGGAAGCTTGTAAAATAATTTCGAACCAAACTGTACGAGCCCAAAAGGTAAAAGTTATGTGGGTTGGAGATGAGAAGCTCTTTTTGTTTATTTCTTTGTTTTTTCAAAAGGTAAATAATGCTACATTTGAAACAAATATTTCCCCACACACACCCATCACATCTAAAAGCACTCAGACTCTGCGTAAAAGGGACTTTAGACTGCCACAATACCTAGATCACAAGATTTCAGAAACAGCGTAGCAGAAAGGATGCTGCGACAGTTACTAGCAGGGTCCGTGGCTGATGGCACACATTGACTGTTAACAGTGAGAGTTACTTTTAAGGCAAAATAAAACCAGAATGGGCTGATGACGCACTCAGCTCCCGTCACAGTGCATGGCTGCCGGGGCAGGTGCCGCTGGCTGATTTGCTCTGCCTGCGGCTGGTGCCCCGCCGGCTGCCCCAGGGCGGCCAAAAGCCCAGGCTAGGGAGGGCAGGGGGCATCTGCCGGGTCCCAGTCCCGCAGGCAGCGACAGGAGAGCAGCCCGGGGCAGCGATGCCCCGGGGAGAGTCTGGGAAAGGCTGGCTGCAAGAGTGCGGAGGCAAGGCTCTTAGCAATGCAAAGGCTGAGGAACAGTAAGGCGCCAAAAATCGCAGGGTAATTGCAGTTTAACTTATGAATTAAAACCGGTTTCAATAAATAGACTGCCTGAGAAAACTGAGTTCACAAAGGAAGAAAGCCCTTTCCTTTTGTCTTTTTCTACTCGGAATACTTCGATATGTTTCTTTCTGAATTGTATCTTCAGACAAATTTTCCTTTTAAAAAAATAAAAAGGAGACCAAAAAAAAAATAAATGCATGGAATTGAATATTTATTCAGTCCCCAATTTTTTTCCCATTTGTTTACTTTGTTGGCTGACAAACAAAGAAATCCATTTTTCACGCAGCTCTAGTACAATATTAATCATCATGAGTACAAACAGCAGAGTCTAAGCCCATGTGTATTCATACTGTGTTATGCTGCTTCATGCTTCTGCATACTGAGTAGTACCTACTCCAGAAGTAAAGAAAATGAGGTTGTGTGTGATTGAACGTGTGAATAAGGCTGGCAGTTTCAGGTCAGTTAGCTACTCTTGGGATCTCAGATATTAACATTGTTATTTTGGCCTAAAGAGATAATAACAGCATTTCTCTTTTAAATACATAAACCTTACTCCTTTTTTTATTCCTCTTTTTTCTCACAGGTTTTCGAACATGACTTCATGTGGCTGAGAGCCCACTGCAAGGTAAAGGAAGAGATACAGATTATAACAAGGCAACACGTGTGGAAAATGCAAACCAGCTTTGATGTGCAGGCACAGAAAGGTTCTACAGTTCAGAGGGTTCCTGGAAGTGTGCAAAGCAAGGAGAAGTATATTGCCCCTTCCCTGCTAGGCTTCATTCTGAGTATCAGGAAGGCTTTTCACCACAGTGCTGAACAAGAGCATCTTCAGGGGAACAAAACCCCAGTAGGGTTTAGCTTTTAAGCTGCAAGATCTGCTTTTCTACAGACATAGGACACTCTATCCTTAAGCACTAAACTGTAAGCTAACAACATGAAAGCATTCAAGTTTCCTTCTGTCATGTGTTCAAATGTTCAAATTTAGTAACCTTAATTACTAGTTATGAGTAGTCTGTTGCTTTTTCCCAGAAATCCCAAGAAGATGCATTAAGGGTCAGTGAAGAAAAATCTGTAGCCAAAGAAATGGCCCGATTTACCACCCCATTTCTGCAAGCCATCTCAAAATTTGGGATAACTTTCATTACTGAAAGCAGAATTTAAGATCCAGACCATAAAGACCAAAATTTTAGGCCCTGAATTGCTTTTCACCTGTATGAAACTTCCTTCCACAGTATTTCTACAGCAATGCAAGAAGACTGGAAGCTGTTCATACAGGTGTTTCCTCAGGTCCTCTGGTGTTCACACCATTAAAATACAGAACAGTAAGAGGAGTAAAAGGGCTTCTCAAGGCATGTTATATCCAGTGCTTTGGTAAGATAAGTGTTTGCGGTCATGGGCAGTGATAGATAAATTGATGTATAAATGTATGTCTGTCAGAATAATGGATGAGAGTCACACATCCATCAAAAAAGTAAGAGTGATGTGGCCACATAGAAAGTTGCCACCTGTTCTGTGGTAACTGCCAGTGTTTGCACTTCTTATGAGTAGCTAATCCAGAGAAAATTAGTCCACAGTGAAAGAAGCTTAGCTAAGTCCTGCCTAGATCATATGTGTGAATAAAACATGGTTGCAAAGCATCAAAGAATTTCTGCACCTTTCTCGGTGGATACATGCTTTTTGTTGGCTCTAAATGGGCTTAGGTAAGTAGCAAATTTATGACACACTTGCTCAAGAAAAACCCTTTAACCTTTCAAACAGAAATATTCAGTGTTGTGATAAGCTCCAGCTGAAATCAAGCAGATCAAGAGTTAAAGGAAAGGCAAGGAATATGTATCATGCTTGAGAGTCCACCTTTGTAAGTCTGGAGGGAAACTGAAGCGATAATAAACCAGGTATTTTGCCACATTTAAAAAATAAAAAGAGGAATTGACTCTAAAGGACAAAGAACAGTCATTTTAGGTGCTGAAACAAAGCAATACTTAAGTACGGAGGAAGAAACTTTTCTCAAAATTGAGTCTATTTTAGACCTGAGCAGCAACAATAATGCCTCTATTGTAAAAGGGCAGAGTAAAGGTGTTAGTTACTATGATGTCTCAGAGCTGCATCAGTGTAGCTGTTTATAGTTAGGGATATGTCCACCAGTAGCTAGTATGTGGACACTGATGCTAAGAATAGATTAATACTAAGAGCAGTGGTTGTTTCAGAAAGCTTTCTGCTACCTAAATGTGAAATATTTCTGCTTATGTTATTTCCTTCTCTTCTAATAATCCAGAGGATTTGAGGCTCTGCCTTGGGCAATGGGATATGCATAAGGTCCACCAGCTGATAAGCAGTCTCAAGAGGCATCGTGCCTAAGGCTGTGGTTCGATGATACAGTAAATTCAGTTTTCGATCTAGTAACAAAACTTCAAAAACGTCACAGCTATGTGAACTGATATCAGCCACAGCGCTAGTTCAAGTTTGTTTAAAAATACTCAGATGGGTGCACTTGTTGCATCAGACTTCACACTGCATCAGATTCTGCCTGCCTGCAGCACTCTAACTTTAATTGCTAGAGCAGGAGCATAATCCCAAAGGCAGGTATTCTGGCTAAGGATCCAGTTTCATGTTACAGCGACCTCATAGTACCAAGAGGCTGCTGCTAAAAGAATACTTCTGTTCCTCCATCTCCTGTCAGCAGCTCACTGCCACTGCCAGGTACGATAGCGGTGTAGGACCACTATTTCCAGCACAAAGAAGGGTGGTGGGGAGTGCACAGGACTGGGGGCACAGCAGTAAGGTAAATTCTGGCAACAGCCTGCAGTAGCATCAGTGAAACTGTAATGTGGAACCACACCCTAAACTCAGCAGAAGGGCAATAACGCATGTATGCTTGAATTAAATTTAAAATGCCGTGCTGGTGGATCCGGGATGTTCAGTATTGACAACTGCAGAACCACGGCAAAGGCACCTCGGTGAGTCAGAATTCTTCCAGTGCATCCTGCTTGGTGCTGGCAGGGAGTCTTCATCAGTGCCTTGTCTAGCAAGTAATTACTACTGCGACTCTGCACTTTCTTCATTTCACTGGTGGCAGTGACTACTGCTGTCCTTCCGGACGAACTTCTGCTGGACAAAGAGTAAGTGAGCACCGCTGCATAAGTCAGAATCTGCTTCAAGCACCCACCTAAGCTGTTTCAGAAAGACTTTATTAAAAACATAAACTTTTTAGCTCCCCAGTCTATGTGTTAAAGCACAGCCCAGAAGCTGTTTTTTTCTGTTCCACAATTACAATAACTCCTCTTTAGCACCAAATTGCTCAAGCCTCTTCAATTCCTCCTCTCGGAGGAATTTATTAGTTTCCAAAGTCATGCCATTTATTCACAAATATCATCCTGGTCTCTTGAATGCAGCTGTCAAGAGACAAAAATAAATAAATAGACCAGACTTTCTCCAGGTTCCCCACTCCCCCTTTTTTTTTCCACCTTTCTTGACATTTATAAAATGTTATAAAACTTTCTGCCAGGAAAAGTATAAAATACATTTACAGTATAGTTGTTTTGTTGATTACAAAAACATTGTTGCAGTAGCAATAAAGCAATAGGCTTGTAAATCTCCTCTGTATACCTGGTGTTCATTAAATTTAGTAGAGTGACAGTTACCACGCTGCAAAATACAGTATTTTCAAGGGAAGATGCAACACATAACTGTTTCCAATCCTGTTTCTTATGGCAAGTCAGTCAGTTGTCACACTAAATCTTAAGTGGAGATTGATGAGGGTTGTTGGGAATATCGTATTTGTCAGAGAGGTGCTGGGTCACACACTCTTTTATTTTTCAACAAGGGCACTTGTTAGACAGTATCAGTTACAGCCCCTGCACCAGTGATTATTTTGGCCAGTATGCAAGCTCTATGCTCCTTTACACATTTTGTGAAGATCCAAGCATCCCGCCTGAGGTTAACCAGCTGCCAAGTGGTCTTAGTGTCTGTTACTGTTGATATGACATCAGCAGTTTGCCTGTATCCTTCGCACTGGACATTACTCACTGCTGCTCACTAGCAGCAAAAGTCCTTTTTTGCAAGGAAGATTTCCAAGCAGCAGATTCCAGTGAACCATTGACTTCGTGTTTGATATTCATAGTGATTACTTGGTTGCTTCAGACACACTGTATTAGAGTCCTTATTAGAAGATGGACCTTTCTAAATTACAAAGAAGAGAAATAATATGAGATTAACTGCAATAGAGCAAGAAGGGAATCAGGAATGTTTCTACTTCCATGCAGATATATGCACAAAGAATTAAACATTAGTATTGGCATGTCGCTCATATGGGAATTGCTTATTTGACTCCTATCAAGGACTAAGGAGTTTTAATTGTAGAGCTAAGAGTTTACCTCTCTAAGATTTTGGATCAAAGGGCAGAATTTGACTTCAAGACCCTAGAGTTTAGTTAATTTCATTCTTCCAAATGAAGTAGAGGTTGGCGGGGAAAGATGCTGTGCTAGACCTTGGTCTGAAAACCCTATCTGTAAGGTTGTGGTTACACAAGGGGAACATGGCTTTGGCTTTGCTTTAGTTGGCCACCTGGTCAAAAGCCAGCTCCAAAGACTAAGCCAGAAGGCTGTGCAAAGCGTATGACTACTTGCAATGTCAAATGACCATTATAGCCAGTGAGCACTAGGTCCTACTAGTATACATGGGAATTCTGGAGCATTTTCTTCATCATGCATTATTACTCCACAGGCAACATCTCTAGGAAGAATCTGAGCTTCTGTCAAGTGTCAGTGTAGGCAGGAGGTGTGTAAAATCTCTAAAAATCAGCAAGGATCTTTGTCTGTGAAACTATGGAAAGAAGCAGGAACTTTACTTGTTAATGTTGCAATCATCTGGGCATGTTGTCTACCTTCAGTTTCACTTATTGGTTCCACAGAGACCTGTAATGTTTGTTTCTGGGGTTTGTATTAACACATCAGTTTTATTTTTAATTTGGTTTCAGAGTGACTCTTAAAATAAAGCAAATACTAGCAATAAAAATTAATTAAAAGAACAAAAATGCATCACTTTTTAAAAGAGGAACATGTACACTAAGTTTTCAAATAAATGTTCAAAGGTAGGTACAATTTTAAAGTAATTACATTTTAAAGCCCTACAAGAAAATCCTTTTTCCTTTACCCCAAATGAATATTCTGCAAAGTTGTCTCCTTAGTGAAATTTCATAGTCACCAAATGCATGGCTATTTAAGGGGATATGCTTTCAATCTTTCTCTGAGGAAGAGTGTGCTAGGAGGGTATCATTCAGATAAATAGGACGAGCCAAATCCTGAGATTAGGAAAGTGGCACTGTTAATTGTCAAGATGATGCTGAATAGACAGAGGCACTTAATTGCTGTGTTTGTGCTCCATTGAATCATTGTCTCTTTGTGTTGTTTTTAATTTGCTTTCTACTGTAACTCATGAAACTTACATTACTGCCATTAAGGTGAATTTTTTGAAGCTGCATCTGCTCATTGGTTTGCCGATTCCCTCTCTTGAAATTAGATTGATGTAGTGTTATATATTCATTCCAATCTAATGACTTTTCCAGAGCCCCAGAGTAAAGAAAATGGGTTTCATTAATTTCCCTAATAGCATCACTGAAAGACATGTAATGTGCGAAGTTAAAACTTCTTTTGTTTTTAATCTCTTAATGATCTCTTTTCCCTTTGTTCAGACTATCCTTAGTTTTACAAAAATAGAGAGGAATGAAAATGTCTCTTGGTGGATTTGTTAGGGAAGCGAGACTTCAACCATTTTGGTGGATATGTTTCATGGCATCTTTATGTTCTCTACTGATGTTTATTCTGCTATTCAGTCCATTTATTGCTCCATAAATTGCAATGTGTATGGTTTCTTTTATTTTTTTCCCATCCCAAGGAAAATGAAGACCAAGTTGCTCAGCCGCATCCTATTTGGCATCATGAATTTGTGACTTGACTCTGGATAAAACTGTAGAAGTACCATTACAATAACAGATTATTTTTGTTACAGTGAAAGCAAGATCTTCACATGTTTAATTTCTCCTGACTAACTTCATAGTTGGTGAACCCAATTATTTGATATACAAAGTTTTTACTAAATGTTCTTTTTGCTGAAAAGGAGCTCTCATTACTACAGTTATGCTCTGACTTGGACTGCATGAAAAGGGCTAAAAACCTTCAGAATAGGCTGTCTGAACCTAGGGTGTGAACCATTCATGGCTTAGTTGCAGGATGAGGAATGAACAACTTTTTTTTTTGAGGTGGCCCTAATCTTAATTCATCAGAGGAGTTCATTCAGTTGAAAAGTGAGGTTAACAATTGATTATAGGGTTCGTCAGTGTCAGGGACAATAGTCTATGATCATTTCATGTGCCTTTTTTTGTACAAACAAATGGACAATTCATTTTGGACAATGAATGAAAACTGGGTGATAAATCACTGTCCAGTGTTGTAAATGTTTCCCATGCTTATTTGCATCACTATTGGGGTTTCATTCCAGAGAAAGAGGAACCTTCCATCATCTCTTGCAATGTAATTGTAAAGTTTTCTTGGGTCCCACTTTACGTGTATCTCAGGGTTTAACTACATCATGCCGCAGAGTGAGATAAAGTGATCTCCAGACTGCCTCAAATCAACATATTTGGAACTACTAAATGACTGCCTTTACTTAAATACTAGGCTTGCAGACTCTGGCATGGCCTCCTACTGACATAGTTTGAATATGAATTAAGATTTATTGACTCAAGAGCATCAGGATGCCACACAGAGCCAAATCAGGATACAAGGCAAATGCCAGGTGTTGGGGATGTTGCCAGCACTGCAGAGACTGTTAATCTTGAGCATTGTGGACAAAGGACCACTGTTTCCTCTGTGATATAATCCCCAAGGACAACAGACATGAAAATGTCCCTCGCCTTTTTTTTTACACCTAGACTGAAGACAATAAATCTAGCTTAGTCAGGAGATGCAATGGGCACTTCATGCAGACAGTTCTAGTCCCAGTACTTCATTGGCAACTCTATGTCTGACCATCATCAGACTATGCTCAAGTTAAGAATGAAGTCCAAGCTTTGTCATTAAGCACTACTGTTGTGAGACAGTCACCCGCCTGATAAGTATATCCTCTAGTCAGCAAAAAGGCATTAGAGGATGAATAATGAGCCATCAGTGTTTGTGGATGACACATCAGATTTTCTGATGGGGAGAAGGAAAAGTGAGTGTTTATTCACCTCTTGTGAGATATTCTTGACTCTTGATTTTGGCTCTGTTATTGTTTCCAAAACTATCTGAAAAGTTTCTCTCTCATCAATTGAGCGTGCTTCAATGTATTTGTCCAACTTACCTAATTTCCTAGCAAAGGATTTTCTGATGATGTTCTACTATTTGCAAATTCCAAATTTTAGCACAATTTTTTAATGCCATTTAGCCAATCCTTTTCAGTGAAAATTCACTGGTTTGGGAGAGTGGTAAGCACCAATTGACCTACTTTTCCTATTATTTACTAGTTAAATTATGTACTACAGAAACTTCCTTGACATGCTCTCCGGTCAACTTCTGCATGTTCCAAATTTGACAGAAGAGTCAGCTCATTAGTGCACTGTCTGTGCTTGTGTAGGAAGAATATCATCCTATTTTAGCATGATGTGTCTGACATTTTCTTTCAAATGATATAATACAGCAAGAAAAACTAATCTTGAACTTGCTCTGCTCACCAAGTGTAATGGAAAACTGTAATTATACCATCCTGAATCCATATCTATTGTGCATTTAGTTAGAAGGCCCACAGGTCTACATTACACACTAATGAATATTTCAGTTATAACCCAAAGGAAATGAAGTTTGGGAAGATTTCTCAGCAGAAAGACAAGCAGAAACTCAATTCTGAATAGTTTGGTTCATACTTATGAATTATCATGGAAACTTGACAGTGGCAGGTAAATCTCACTATATAAGGTCATGCATTCCTTCAACTTACCTGGTTATGTTGTATTGTGATTTGTGATGATCCAGCCAATGTTTCTCTTCATTTAATGCTATGAAGTTCTTCATGTATTTCTCTGTAACTGCTTTGACTGATTTCCTTGCTGCCATATGACTTCATGTGTTCAAACACTTTATAGTTGTTGATTCCTATATCCATAGGAATACATGTCATAACATCCACTTTTAGAGGATCCCAAGAGTAGGAGACATCCACAGGAACAAAGGTGTATTCAATGGGACATGAAGAAACTGGTCTTTGAGAAACAGTTTTGGACCAGAGACAAAATGTCCCTGCTTAGCAGTAGTGCAATAAGTCCAACACCTGCACAAATCTCCATCAGTTCCTTCACTGTTTTGCTATGGAAAGTATTTCCTACTGGTCTACAGAAGTGGTAAGTGATGTTCTGTCTTACTCTAAAGCAGTGAGTCCATAGTGGCCATGTTATCAAGTTACAGCAAAAGAAGGAACTTGAAGAAGAGTTCCTTCTTCCTCCTGCTTCATGGGGAAAATTAACGGCCTTATGAAGGTGAGAAGTATACTGTATTTTTAGCTATTGTAGTTTTACACAAATGTGGTGCCAAAATTACAAGCATGCTCAATACTTTTCATGGGAAATTCAAATGAGTACTGTCTTGTATGTGTCTGGGTTTCATATGTCTGTCCTTATTCATGTGTCTGTAAACCTTTTGCTCTATTTAACCATCAGGCAGATGCACAGATTTTACTGCTCTTCGTTGCTCTGTGCCTTTATAGATCATATCTTCAGCATCTCGCCATTGTCTGAGTTGTAAGGACACTTCAAAGTCGCATAATTATCAAAAGTTCTTCTACCACAGTCCAAGCCTTCTTAAAAAAAAAAAAAAAAAAAAATAGCAAAAGTAAAACCACAACACTTTTTTCTTCTAGACTTTTTTTTTAACTGAAGACACACTTGAAAGTGTGTAATAGTATTTGGTCACAATTCTGTAACATCTCAGATAGTGGTCCCTCTCAGATCTGAAGGAAAAAATTCTGAAGTTTTAATCTTTTCTGGGCTTTATTTACCACATGTATAAGTTAATGTACATAGATCACGTTAGGATATACCATATTCCTATGTTTTGGCTACTGAATTAAACAGTTACTAGGGTGTTTATGATGCCTTTCGTTTCTAGCAACACAAGGTGGCTCAGAACTGCAATATTTAGGCATTGTTTTGAGTGTGGATGTGGAACATTCTCAGGGGATGTGGTATTTGCGCTTGGATATCTAGTTTGTGTCAGAACTTCACAACAAAATAGAAGAGCTCTTTTCATTCCGTACTTTAACACTTCTCTCACCCACCAAGATTTTGGATCTACCTCCATTAGAACTAGAGTAACGAAGATTACTCAGAAGAATAGGGTAGCATTGTCTTCATCCAAGCCAATTTTTTACCAGAATATTTAAAGTCTTTCTGAAAGCACAACACAAAAGGTAAGGATGTGGGCATAGCTGTACTTCTGTCCTCTTTTTGATCTTTCCAAATGAGCTGATCTCAAAAGGTGCCTGCACCATTTTTCCTTGCCTGTCTGAGGGTGGAATCTTGTAAGGGGGACTCTGGCACCAGAGTAGAGCAGTTCTTCACTCTGTATGTCTGACTTCTAGGTTTTTCTTCTTTTTTTCAGACTTAAACCAGCTGTCTGGAATAGCTGTCTTAAAACCATTTTAAGAATTGGAATAAAGCATTAGAGGGGATTATTTAAAATTGCAAGAAGCCATCAATCATATTCAGTTTCACAGGAATGTATTCTTTATTAGAAGCTAAGTTTGATAACTTTCCTCTTAAGTTGCAGGGTAAGAAACAAAGCAGTTCTCAGTTGTTTGGTTCTCTCAGCTGTTGGTGAAAACAAAGGAGTACACAAGAGGTTTTCACTATACATATGCTAGGCCACAGTTGGACTGGCTTCAATGGAGGCCACTGTTGTCAAAAGATAAGTACTTTACTTGGGGGTTTCATTTTTTGCTGCCAGCCAAGGGCAGCACATTTACAATCAGTCATATCTGCACTTACACTACTGCACCCATCTCTGCTGAAACAGAGCAAGGAAAAATTGCCATGGACATCAGCTCACTGCTAATCTTTGTCAGTGATCACATAGGCTGATAGGGCTACAAAAATACTGATATGGGCTTCAGGTTTAATATCTGAAGAAAGGATTCCCTGCAGAGACGTGTCAGCTTTATCAACCCTAATTTAGATAGTAGCTGAACCATCTGTACTTGATTTGTGTAGACACAGAAGAATAAAAATCAGTTAGCAGGCAGCTTACTCACATCCCATTTCTCAGCTGCATTGGCTGAATCAAGTGACTGCAAGAAGAGACAATTTCTTTTATGAACCCAGATTCATATGCACTGTATTTTAATCTCAGCCCCACAGTACTTAGGCTCACAAGGAGATTACTAAAACGAATAAAATTCATTGGATTATAAAAGGAGATAGAAAAGTTAAATGATCTGAAATACATTTTATAGGAGACTTTCATTTTTCAATAAACCTTCAGAAAACAAGTCTGTCTGTTAGAGGAAGGAATATGTTACTGCAGTGCAGGAGGTTTCAATAACTTCAGCCATTCACAAAGGATTATTGAGACATTTATGACTGAGGGAAAATGTTCCCCGTCAAAATAAACTGAGATATGTTTTCCAAGGTGCTAGTCCAAGCAACTGCTTGAGGGGTCAGAAAACTTGCTTGGGAAGTGCTGTGCTTTAGCAGGGTCTCAATGGCTCTCAGTGAAGTGCAGCTATGTGAAATGTTTGGAGTTGGACCTGATACAAATAATTGTGTACATCACCTCTGCTTCCTGTGCTGCATTTCTGTTCCTGTTCTTCATAAATCCCATCATATCTTTGGCCTTTGGCTCCCCCATCCTTTACAGACCTACGCTGGTATAAAAGACTGAACTCAAAGTTCACCTCTTAATCTTACATGAATCAGGTTTTGAACATTGGCTGGTTTAAGCTCAGAGTGGGATATATGCATTTCGGTCCTTGTGCTCTGGATTTTCTGTTGATTTATTTCATTATCCTGTGACTATCTAATGTAAAATAATTGTTGCTCTTCAGAGCAGAGCCAAAAGCCAGTGTGCTCTCTCCCAGTTATAAATGTTTCTAGCATAGGCACCCTGAGCACAGGCTAGAAGCCTTACCCTTCTTTTTTTCCCCAAGGCTTGTGGGGTTTTTAGCTGGACTGTACAATGAATCCAATGTAGACAGCAGCACCCCAAGAGCAGCTTTGATTCAAGGTCTTAAATTGCTGCGGGAGGGGCAGAAGTTGAGCCAGCTCCCCTTGGCTAGCTCCCAACAGCCCCTCTCGTAGCACCTGGGCTTTCAGGGACTCCAGGAAGCTCTGTGGATCAAACTCCCGGGGCTGAGTTGAGCACCCAAAGGACCTACTCTCCATATGGGCCTAAATGACATTCCTAGTAAAAGAAACCTGAGATAAGGATAGAAATACACTCCAGACAAGTGCCTTAACTGAAAGCCCATCTGTCTTTGAACGTATTTCTTCCCTTTTGAAATGGAGTTGAGGTAAAGAAGATGTTCAGCAGACT
The DNA here is from genome assembly GCA_024606505.1 of Aquila spilogaster. Classification (NCBI taxonomy): domain Eukaryota; kingdom Metazoa; phylum Chordata; class Aves; order Accipitriformes; family Accipitridae; genus Aquila; species Aquila spilogaster. The sequence continues at coordinate 48,228 of JANHGO010007618.1, forward strand.
CTGTTTACCCTTTCCCCAAACTTTGTGTATGAGTTCAGGTCTGTTCACCGCTGTATCCTGCTCTTCAGACAATAAAGTTTAGATACTTCAGCATACGTAGGTGCAAAATTAATTAGGATCTTCTGCTATATTCACGAGTTGCAGGCTCTCAAAGAAGTTCCTATTTGTGCCTAAAATTTCTATTCTTAAGTGTTACCTCTGCAAGAAAAGTTGCACCAGTTTAACATGATATACTTCAACCAGTTTATTTCTTATTTTAATTGCTTGGCTTAGTTCACAAAGGGCCACAATCTAAATCAGTTTAAGGGAGATTTAAACTTGTTTAAATGCACTTAATGGGAGAGTTTGCACTGCTTTAACATGATTGATCTAGGTTTGAGTCACTTAAACTTATACAACAGTTGTGTATAGGAAAGGTCTTGAGCTCTGCAAAGACATGACATTAGAAAGGTGAATGGCATTCCCTCTGATTATTTGAGGACTCAATCAATATACAGCATATGCTTAAAGATCTTGTTTGTTTTGCCAAGAATGCCCAAAGAACATTGAGTATTTTACCAGAGTAGAAGGAGAAAAGAGGGAGTCTTAAAATTTAGCATTTGAAAAGCAGCTGGTCTCTATGTTTAGCTAGCAGTTAACAAAGCCTAGATGAGCGCAACCCATTCTGTTGAATGACAGTGCAAAGCATCTCAATGGATTTTGGCAGCACAAAGATGTGCTGCTGAGACAATATATACATTCCACTGTGAAACAGACACTGCAAATTAAAAATCTGAGCCTACTTCTGTAGAAATTAATGGGATTTTTGTCACTGACTTCAAAAGGAGCAGGGTCAGAAATTCAATTTCTTGCTATGTTGACTCTACCTTCATTAGTGGCAGGGGGTGAAGGAGGGGAGCAGAGGGATGACTTTTTATTTGGATCTTAGCAACTTTGCTTTTCCCTAAATAGTCTCCCTTTAATTTTTCAAATTTCATTTACTCCTGAAACATACGTCAAAATGAGAAACACATGTAGGGCATACGACATAAATAGTTACCTTTCTAGGTGGAGACTGAATTAGCCTGCCATCTCATGTAATTTTTTCTTCCTCCACTTCTTTTTAAAGAGCTTTTTATAATCAGTGACAGCTAGAAGAGAAAAGTAGAACAGGACATCAAATGCCCAGTCTGTTTACTTAAACATCACATGTTCACTTGTTACAGAGAACTGGTGGACACCTTGTCTCTGTCATTACTCAACTACTGTTAGAGTGTGGGACACTGACACAAAAGGAAGCTTTGAAAAAAGGAAATAATTTTTTCTTATAAATATTACTGTACATCAGGACTAAATAGAAAAAAAAAGCGGGGGGGGGGGGAAGATCAGATCAGATCAGATCAATGTTCTGGCTGGATTAGGAACAGCAGTTCATAATTAATTTAGCTTCTTGTTCCAGTCAGTTGTAGTGACAATATAAGCATCTAGTTTGTAGACTTCAGGGCTACCTCAGGTCACCAGTGTGGTTTTATCTTTTGTGTCATAGCCAAGAAAATGTCTATAAGCATATGTTGTAGGCTTGCAGAATGACACTTGACACTTAATTCATTCTTATGTGGTACCATTTTAGAGAGTCTGTGTTTTCCTGGCTTAATCACTTGACTTTGTTCAGCTATTAGATTTAATAAAAGATTGTAACAGTGAACCAGATCCAAGTATGTGCCTCCTCTGGCACTTTTCTGTTTAAAGCACTTGCCCATTCTGTTCTTGAACAATCAAAAACCTTCCTTTTGCCAAATGTATACTCAACAGCTTGTCCTTTTGTTATGTCAGTGGGGTAAGATTTATCCCACAGAGGAAGCACTACAGACCTACCATCTTACAAGACCTGGTCAAAAAGTCACAGTTACAAAGAAGAAAGGGCAACCTTATCAGAAAAATGAGATCCTGTATCTTTGCTCACGCTAGTTTTCACAGCAGAGATTCATCTTATAAACCAAGGATGCAGCCTATTTAGACAAAAAAAATGTTACTTCATCCTCCTACTCATCAGACTGTTTTTTCTCTCTTCCTCCTTGTGGATTTTATAATCCTAAATGTTGGAAGTCTCCAGAGCACGTATGTGGTGGGTTAACCCTGGCTGGATGCAAGGTGCCCATCAAAGCCATTCTATCACTCCCCTGCCCTGCCTCAGCTGGACAGGGGAGAGAAAATATAACAAAGGGCTTGTGGGTCGAGGTAAGGACAGGAGAGATCACTCACCAATTACCGTCACGGGCAAAACAGACTGAGCTTGGGGAAAATTAACTCACTTTATTACAAATCAACCAGAGTAGGGTAGAGAGAAATAAAATCAAATCTCAAAACACCTTCCCTCCACCCCTCCCTTCTTCCCAGGCACAACTTCACTCCCAAATTCTCTACCTACCCCGCCACAGCGGTGCAGAGGGATGGGGAATGGGGGTCGCAGTCGGTTCATCACATGTTGTCTCTACCGCTTCATCCTCCTCAGGAGGAGGATTCATCACACTCTTCCCCTGCTCCAGCGTGGGGTCCCTCCCACGGGAGACAGTCCTCCACAAAATTCTCCAACATGGGTCCTTCCCACGGGCTACAGTTCTTCACGAACTGCTCCAGCATGGGTCCCTTCCACGGGCTGCAGTCCTTCAGGCACAGACTGCTCCAGCGTGGGTCCCCTGCAGGGTCACAAGTCCTGCCAGAAAACCTGCTCCAGTGTGGGCTTCTCTCTCCACGGGGCCACAGGTCCTGCCAGGAGCCTGTTCCAGCGCGGGCTTCCCATGGGGTCACAGCCTCCTTCAGGCATCTACCTGCTCCAGCGTGGGGTCCTCCCCAGGCTGCAGGTGGAGATCTGCTCCACCGCAGACCTCCCTGGGCTGCAGGGGGGCAGCCTGCCTCACCATGGTCTTCCCCACGGGCTGCAGGGGAATCTCTGCTCCGGCCCCTGGAGCATCTCCTGCCCCTCCTTCTTCACTGACCTGGGGGTCTGCAGGGTTGTTTCTCTCACATGTTCTCACTCCTCTCTCCAGCTGCAGTTTCTGTGCCTCAGCAACTTTTTCACCTTCTTAAATCTGTTATCCCAGAGGCACTACCACCGTCGCTGATGGGCTCGGCCTTGGCCAGCAGTGGGTCCGTCTTGGAGCTGGCTGGCATTGGCTCTGTCAGGCACAGGGGAAGCTTCTAGCAGCTTCTCACAGAAGCCACCCCTGTAGCCCCCTTGCTACCAAAAACTTGCCGCACAAACCAAATACGTTCCACCCCTCACCTCTGTGCATCACATATTTAAGTATTATCATTAAAATTTACATTCATCACACAAAATCTTCACAGTTTTCACAAACTTCACTCACGTCAACAAAAAAAAAATTCTCCACACCAAAATGAATATCATCACAACACCGACAAAAAGTGGACAATTTATGCACAATCCACCCCTCATCCCTTCACCACAATTACAACAAAAATTCCCCACTTGTCATGCAGCTCTTCACTCTCTAGCTGTATTCAGTCCATGTTTTGCCCGTTACCTCTCTCAGTTACTATCCTTACCTCAAATTCCTCACATTCTTGGGTTTCGGCACCAAAAAGATATCACCCTTATCGCTGGCATAATCTAACACAAATGTTAGACTGTCCATAGGAAATATCAGCTTAGTGTTTTTAATGAGGGAATGACACATTAAATAGTGACAGAGCACCAGTTGTAGGAAAGAAAAATTACATGCAAACAGTTACCAAAGCCAGCACTTTTTAACAGGTTCAGAAATATCCTGTAAAGTGTGACGTACTCGGGTGCTTGCTGGAATAACATCTCATGTTTCATGTTGCACTGGAAAGCACAGCCACCTGGTTTTGAAGCTCTTTATGGAAGAAAGGATCGATGCTTTTGATGAAAATTCCCCCTTCTGGGACTGCAGACTGTGGTGTGTGATTAAAAATAATTCACCTAAGAGCTTCACACAGAAAGGAAAACCTTGCAAGGGAATGTAACTGCCTTTGGCACAGACCTTGGCTGCTTTCGCCTAACACAGACCTTTAATGACAATTGTTCTACTTCATCACACACATGCCCTTTTTCACAGTGAAGGAACTTCTGTCGTTCCCTTAAGCTAATGCAGACCCAAGGCATTTGCCCTGCATGCTGCGCTCATGAGGTCTAGCGACACACCACGCAGCAGTGCCTAAATTCTAGGAAAATCTGTGCAGAGTACTTGTCGCAACAAAATATATTTCTGCTGAAATACACTTTCAAAGCCAAAAAGTTTTATGGAGAGAGCAGTTCTGATGGAGCTTTTGAGGGGAGGATACCTAAAATCACCTGGATTTAAAATCTGCCCACTTCCAACTGAAAATGGAGTTTTCAACCTGATACCCTTTGGGGAATACACTGAAGAGTGGACAGAGAGTGGCAAAAACCAATTTAGAAGCATCAAAGTTGTCATTAAATGAAACCTTTTTCCTCTAGCTATTCCAGTCCTTCCTGTAGCATTGATTCCATCTTGGCCTTGCTTTTTCTGTGCCTATTTACATGGGCCTGGAGTTAACAATTCTGACCTCTAATATATTTGAGACATCATGAATAGACCAGCTACAACCCTGACAGGTTCTTCTTAGTTCCCTTTTTCATCTTTCAGGGTGATATCTGTAGACTAGCACTCTTAATCTTTTTGAATTTACAATTAAAAAAAAAATAATTCTTAGTTACCTTTTTAGGGACTTTTCCTCAATGGACTGCAGAACCATAGGATTCTGCATATCACAGGGTGAAAACAAATGCTGTAGATTAATAACTTTGGGGGAAATCTGTCTTTTTTTCCCTAAAATTACTTTGTCAGTGAGGTCTTTTCAGCTTATTTTCAATATTAAGACCAAGGAAGGAATCAAAATAACAAGGGCAATGCAGAGCATTTGGAGAGCATGGCAGATCAAAGGTGTTTTTTTTTTAAAAAAAAGAATTATGGAAAAAAGCTTTGAAAAGAACTTTTTTGTCCTGCCCCCAAAAATTCTGTTTACCTTTGGGATCCTATGTTTGCAGCCACAATTAAGAGTAGCCAGTGTCCTAAAGAACAGAAATTCATTGCTGGGAATAGGAAAGTCTGTGGCCAAACAGGTGAGTGAATACTTCTATTACATCTACACAGACCACCGGCCTCTATACCCTTGCTTTGTTCCAGTGTGTAAATCTCACCAGTGGGAGAAAAAATCTCTGACTTTGATGTTTTTCCTCTCTATTAAAGCTCGAGTCATTTTTTTCATCATTGAATAGATTATTTCTTGTCTTAAGGGCTTTTCTAGTTTAGATGATGCTGTCCTATGAAAAATCAGTTTTGCATCCTCAAGATCATAAACTCCTGGACCTGTCTGTAATGTCTTTACTTCCTACTTTAAGAGACCACATCTGAGCACCCTATAGCATGACATAGGTAATATTCTTGTCAGTCAACATGCTGTCAATCAAATCCTTGTTTCATTACTTTGGCTTTGTCCTTTCGGCAGGAGACATTCATCTTCCTTACAATCAAATTTTGTGGTACCAAAGGTCATGCTTTCTCTTTTCAGTCTTCATGGTCCTCCTTATGCAAAAGCCCCTCTCAAGTGGGGCCCACACAGTAACTGGCACATATCTCTCAAACTTAGAATGGTACTTTTTGGTAAATGCAAGCTGAATGTCCTCATCAGTGTCTCTGCTCACTGATGCTTAAAATGAAAGAATTGCATAGGGTGATTGCTCTCCTCTATTGCTTTTCAATTTTATTCTGTTTCAAATTTCACACTTGCAGATTGTGTCCTTACTTTTCTTCCCTGAAAGGGAAAATCCCCTCATTTCTCTCAATATTGGAAACCCTTTCTTCAGCATTTGAATAGACCAATACACAGAAAGGTTGATTCTTTAGGTCTTGGAAGCACCATGTTAGTTAGTGCAACCAGGTGCATCCTGAAGACAGTGTGAAATATGTTATTCATTTCTAAATTGGAAAGACCAGTAATATCTAGAAATCAGTGAGTTTTTCAGAAATAGACAAATGCCCATCTCATCTCCTCTGGTTAGTTTACACATTTTGTTTCCTCTTCCTCAAAAAAGTGGTATTTAACTTTTATCCTTACATCATACAGAATGATGAACAAGTTTCTGGTGCCTGAGTCCTGGGGCATGACTGGAATATTATCCCTTAATAAATCTGTCGTATAGCACCAGCTCCTGCATCTATGTAGACTGCATGGAAGCTTTGCAAGAGATGGGCTTCCTGGAAGTGAACCTCATCACAGCAGGGTCTTTTTCCTGACCCAGAACAACTACTTTAATTTACATCCACAGCTACTGCTGTTGCTGCACCACCACAAGCTATGACAAAGCTACTCGGCACTCTGCAGTGCTGTTGCCTGCCCTAACAGCCCAGCAGAAAAGGCACACGTTGAGGACATCTGCAGGTTTTCTGCCCTGTTATTCCTCATCTTGATATGGTAGTGAGGCCTATTATGAAGGATATCTGGTCACTAGCAAACTGGTGGAAACAACCAGTTTCATATACGAGTACTGTTTTTGTAATAGTTCCAAGTGAGGACCAGCTTAGGTTGAGACCAGAGATGCGAACAAACAAACTCAGAAGCCTGTTATTCATTATAGAAACCACCAGTCCTTCAGCATGTATGGGCAGTAGAAATTTGTGGATCTCATGGTCTGTTTCCATGCTTCCACTGAAAGATACTCCCTTTCATATGTCTCCTTCTACCCTACCCTTCATTCTGTCTAGATGGTTTCTTGATTGCCTGAAAACTGTCAGGGAAGGCTCATAAGGTGTATACCATAACCTACTAGGTGTGTTTGGGAGTAAGGTTGCTGCACACAGTGAAAAATCTGTTTCCTGTATCACTGTCTGTATTTCCGTATTTGCTATCTGTCACTTTTCTTAGAGTGGACCTGAGGTAGGCTTTCTGAGTCTCCAGGCTCTGCATCATAGACAGACTTTCTATGACACAACAGAGGTTTTCCATTTACTGCACAAAATGGAAACTCATTAACCAAGGGACAGGTTCATCTCAGTCAATAATAAATAACTGTGGCAAAGAAAAAAGGTGTCCACATCATACAAATAATGCAAATACAAAGATAATAGGATCATCAAAGGTGTTACAGATGAGAAAACTGCTTTTCCTCATCTACTATATGATGGATTTCTTCTCTGCAGTATATATACTCATTATGATACCAATTTCAACACTTAGAGCATCAAGTCCCCTTGGGGGGAAAGGGGCATGTAGAAAAATATGCTGAGTCTTCAGCCTAAAAATTCATATACTGTGGTCCAGTCAAATGAACTGTAAAGGACTATGATTATTGTGCTAGTGACCTTAGGCTATTCACTTCTTTCTTTCCTTTGCAGTTTTGCCTACCCAAAAAATTAGTAGAAAGATCCTTACTTAACTAAGTTCTCCTGATGAACATCACTGAATAGGAACTGTTTATTACAACTTAAACGAACACATCGCATCAGAGAGAGACCCCAGCCAGGTAGCATCCCACAGAATTCTCTCTCCTTAGCAGAAATGAAGAGGTACCATAAAATGATGTCATCTCCACAGCAGAGGTTAAAATAAAATGAAGTCTGGAGTTTTAAAATTTCCAAAAGACCATTACAATTAAAGTATATGCATCCAGTACAGGGCAATTTCCATATGATCACAAAGAAATAATCAAAGTGCTCTTAACTTTTAATCTTCTTTCCCTCCCTCTTTTCTTGTTGGTTTAATCCCTAAGGGTTATAGCATTTTGGAACCATGAGCACTTGCATATTCTGAAATAAAACTTCTATTGCACAGTGTAAATTATTCAAGACTAGAGATCCATTTCCTATTGTCTGTCTGTGAGCAGATCAGCATAAGCAGTCATGATTGGCTATTTTCTCATTCTAATTGCAATCCCTCTTCACATGCAATTGCTTAGTAAAAAGCATACAGCACTTTGACATAGCCATGCCTGGGAAGATTGTTTAATAAAACAGGACTAAACATGTCAGAATTTAAACTGATGGAACAACTGATATTTCAGTCGATCAAACCAAAATATTAATAATTTCATCAACAGAATTACTTTGTCCACCTAAAAATTATATATTTTTTTTAGTTCTTGTCTTCCTTCTCCTTCTTCTCATATTGAATCCAAGCAGATTTTAAAACAATATTGCTTCAAAATAGAATATCAAAATATTTAATTTTGAAAATGTCAAAATGAATTTTTATTTTAAAACAAACATATTTAAATGTATTTTGACTCAGACTTTTAGCCATACTTCAGCATGAATTCACAATAACCTCAGACAACTGAAACTTCATTGTTCTGCAAGGAACAGCTCTAGTCACAAGTACAAATGTCCTGCTGTGACTTTGCCAGCACTTCTTTTTTCAATCTTGGCTGCAATAAAGTAGTGCATGAGGGTAAAGAAAAGAAACTAAACCAGTTTTGTGGTCCTCTAAAAAGCTTCATTTTGAAAATGTTGCGTGGCATAATCTGAATTTGTTTATTCAATCTGGTGCTGTGACAGTCTATAGCTGTGATTTCTGTTTCAGCTGTCCCTTCTCATATCTTGTTCATTCTTGCAGTATCTTTCATATACTTTTTTTCTTCTGTGTCCGAACATTCCCCTCCTTTTCAATGAAAAAAAATGCTAGTACTTCTCCTTCCCCATCAGTGTCTTAATGTGAAATATCAAATAAGAGACTGAAACATCATCACCTAGATTAAATTATCATTAGATTTGGATTATATAAAACAAGTCCCTTTATCAACATACAGGGTGGAAATAGTGGCATCATTTTAGCAGGGCAAAGCCCATTATTTCATGGCTACAGTTCATCTCTGGTTCCCATAGAATTTCTTTTTTGTTCTAAAGTCTTTGCGATCTTTCTCTGTGTGTGTTTGCACACTCCTCTACACAAGTGTCACTGTTTAAAAATACTTTTGCTTCTCACAGAGTCGTGTCAAAAAGAACCATTGATGTCTTATCATCATGTCAGACTCCCAGTGTTTATGGAGAATCTTCTACTGTGCAACAGCCTTCATGGTTCTTATGCGCCAAGCAAAGAATTTAATTCCTGTTGGTTGCTATGTCCTAAGGGCAGAAAGAAATGGAGGCATTTTAGCAATACATCCCATCAGGTTGGCAGAGAGCAGTGGGCAGATTCCAAAATTAACCTTTAAAGAAGAGGTGGGAGACATCATAGCTCTTCTCTAGTATATTTAATTCCAGCACTGTCCAGAAAGATTTGCTGCTTCTCCTATTGCATTCTTGTCATTGATATTACCAGAATATCCTACACGTTTTGCTCCCACCTGATACTTTACATGTTGTATTACCTGTCTGACTCTAGGGATACACATGCTTCTGCTTTTCATCTCTGAA